>PVIU01004177.1:0-131237 GCA_004026605.1 Ondatra zibethicus
TTCCTGGAACTGGGGCAATATGACCTGCAGGTGTTCCTCCTTGCTCAACCAACCCAGCAACCACCATGGCATTGACCAATCATAGTTAGCTGATCATTAAACAAGCTAGTCATAATAGTTGACAAACAACTCCTGGACTCCTCCTTTGATTCTGCAGTTTTTTCCTTTAAAAGTATCCTGTAACAACCACTTGAGGTCCTTCTCCTCCCAAGGCTGAGGGACCCTGATGTGCCAGTCAATAAACTTCCTCTTGCTTTTGCATCAACTGCAGTGTGAGAATGGTCTCTTCGGGCAACCCCTCCTCAGTAAGTGGGCTTTAGGGCCCAACAAAAACAGCTGTGCCATTTTAAAACGCTGGCTTTCTGGGCCTTCCTGCCAGGGCAAACTCTGACTCTTTCAGGCAGGCGGTCCAACTATGGAGCATTTGAGTGTGGTTTGTGAGCACACTGCTGCAGCTTGCTTGCTGGCAGGGACCTTGAAATGCCATAGAGTTGTGGCAATAAACGTGGCTACAGCTGGTACCTCTGCCATGAGGCTGGATTTGCAGATCCAGTCATCAAAGCCATAGCTCTAATCCTCTCCATATTGCTTAGCAAATTAAAGACTCACGTGGTCAGAAAAAGAGAGATATACAGTAAAGAGAGAGTCAAAGATGAAGAAAACCTCTAAATGGTTTGCTGTGTGTTAAAAATATATGCTGGCTTGGGAGAGTAAAGAAAAAGGTTAAAGTCCTTAAAATAAAAAAGGAGTAGTTGGGTGTGGTGGTACACACCTTTAATACCAACACTTGGGAGACAGAGGTAGACGGACCTCTGTGACTTCGAGGTGTGGTGGCATAATACCTTTAATCCCAATGCCTGGGAGGCAGAGGCAGACAGATCTCTGTGAGTTCAAGGTGTGGTGGCACACACCTTTAATCCCAATGCCTGGGAGCCAGAGGCAGACAGACGTCTGTGAATTCGAGGTGTGGTCATGCACACCTTTAATCCCAGCACTTGGGAAGCAGAGGCAGGTGGATCTCTGTAAGTTCAAAGACAGCCTGGTCTACAGAGGGAGTTCCAGGACAGCCAAAGATATACAGAGAACCTGTCACAAAAAGCCAAAAAGTAAAAATAAAAGAAATAGAGGTTAAAGTAAAGCCACATAAAGATGGAAAATACACAGAGAACCTTGATACTATATGTTATTATGCTCTCTTTGAATTGTCTGAATGCTGAGGAAGGAGCAACAGCTGTAAAAGATATTTGTTTATAAATGCTGCTGAATTAACCCAAGATAGGTATTTTGAAAATACCTTGACATCAAAATTGAAGTCAAAAGTTATGTTACTTTGGAGAAGAGATTTTGCTTTTGTTTCCACAGGAAATGAGAGGCTGTGGATTCATTCTGAGTTAAGAAAAATCAGGTTTGATCAAGGAAGACCGCCTGAGAAATTTCCAGTAGGAACAGATGGCCCAGATGTCTGAGTTCTACATCCAGAACAGGTTCAAGACTGCTATCTGAGATGATCAAGACTCAAAGTATACTCCAGTCAGGACTTGATCATAATTCAAAATTTTCTTTAGGTCCCCATAAGATTATCAGCGCCCCCAACCAGCTGGAAGTAGCCTGGAATACTATGCCCACATTCCCCAAAAAATGGACTATGGATATTTTCCTTTGTTTTAAAAAGAAAAGGGGGAAATAGAGGGGGACAATTCTGTATTCTGTCAATTATGTTTTAAATAAATGCTGATTGGCCAGTAACCAGGCAGGAAGTATAGGCGGGATAAACAGACAAGAAGTATAGGAGGGGCAATAAAAACAGGAGTATTCTGGGAAGAAGGAAGCCTCCTCTCCAGTCCTGTCCAGACACCGAAGAAGCAGGATGTGACCTGCCCTGCTGAAAAAGGTACTGAGCCATGTGGCTAACATAGATAAGAATAATGGGTTAATATAAGTTATAAGCACCAATACAAAGCCTGAGCTAATGGGCCAATCAGTTTATAACTCTGTGTGGTTTTCTTTGGGACTTAAGGGCTGTGGGAACTGGGCAGGACAGAAACCCCAACAAGAAGGCCCTCATGCTCCACAACGTTCCTCAAGACCCAGTAACACCACTTTTGGGTATATAGCTGAAGGATGCTCAATTGCGCCACAAGGACATGTGCTCAACTATGTTATAGCAGCTTTGTTTTTCATAGCCAGAACCTGGAAACAATCTAAATGCCCCTCGACTGAAGAATAAATAAGGAAAATGTGGTACATTTACACAATGAAGTGCTACACAGCAGAAAAAAATAACATCTTGAATTTTGCAGGCAAATGGATGGAGCTAGAAAACATCATTTTGAGTAAGGTAACCCAGACCCAGAAAGACAATTATCATATGTACTCACTCATAAGTGGTTTTTAAACATAAAGCAAAAAAAAAAACCCAGCCCACAAATCACAATCCCAGAGAACCTAGACAACAATGAGGACCCTAAGAGAGACATACATAGATCTAATCTACATGGGAAGTAGAAAAAGACAAGATCTCCTGAGTAAATTGGGAGCATGGGGACCTTGGGAGAGGGTTGAAGGGGAGGAGAGAGGCAGGGAGGGGAGCAGAGAAAAATGTAGAGCTCAATAAAAATCAATAGAAAGAGAGAGAGAGAGAGAGAGAGAGAGAAACAAATACTCTTTCCTAGCCTCCTCAGGCACCACGCACACACTGGTATGCATACATATATTCAGGTACACATAATTTTTTTTCTTAATTTAATATAAGTCTTCATTATGGTCATGGCTGGGAGTACGACTCTGTTGGTAGAGAGCTTGTCCAGCATGTAGGAAGCCCTGGAAGTCTTCACTATATAAACCTTAGACATGCTGGTACATGCCTGTAACCTCAGCACTTCGGAGAGTTTGGATCCATCCTAGACTACATAGTGAGTTTGAAGCCAACCAGGGCTACATGAGACCCAAAACAACAACACCAAAAAATGGGGCCACCTTGATTCATTGTTCCCTCATGGTCCATCTACATGGGGACTTGAACTGAGTCACCTCTCCTGTGGAGACCTCTCCTCTCCCGCTCTACCCATCAGTAACTCCTCCCATTGTCACCGCTTCGGTGTTCCCGATCCTCTCCATGGCATGTGCCCTCCTGAAACTGTCATTATTCTGTCTGTTTTGCCTACTTGTGTCCCTCTCCCTTTGAAATCGGCTCCCTGTGGTAGCAGAGGCCCTGTGCGCATGTGCGCCGACGAATCAGGAAAGGAATCTCGAGTTTTGTAAAGCTCGCAAAGACCTTCCAGATCCAGGCCCCTGTGAGTATGCTGTCTCCACCTCCCCTCTGGCGCCCTGGGTCCGGGCTCTAGTTCTCACACAGGAGCACAGGATTTACCCAGCTTCCCTTCCCTGGCTCATTGTTGCCATTCAAAATGTTTTGGCATCTCTTGCTGTCAAGCCGGTGGAGAAGGCCGAGGAATGTGTCCACATTTTATGCAGTGGTTACTTAAGTTTGATGGATTTGTTGTTTTGACGGCACTGTCACATCTTTAAACGTGCTAACTGAAAATGCGTGCCGGTCCTCGTCCTCGTTTCCCTTCCTTCCTTCCTTCCTTCCTTCCTTCCTTCCTTCCTTCCTTCCTTCCTTCCTTCCTTCCCTCCTTCCTTCTCTCTCCTCTCTCTCCTCTCCCTCTCTCCTCTCTCTTTCAGAAAAAAAGTCACCACCCACTTGCAAATAAACTTAGGACCACAAGGGGGCACCACCAGGCCGTGTGTCTGCTCCATCTGAGAAATATGTGATCTTGCAAACAGGCGATTTTTAAAGTCATTTCAGTCTGAGACATAAAACTCAAAGTGGGAACAACTATGTGGGAAGGCAAGCCAGGAAGTTACATATCGGGACAGTGATAATAATAACAAAGATGTATGATTTTTTTTCCTGGTGGCTGAGGCTTTGTGACGACCATTCTTTCTTTGTCCTAAGTTTTTTTAAGTCACAGTTGGATGAAATATACAGAGCAACAGCAGTGCGCATCAGTTGAAGAAACTGAACATCTTGTTACCTCCAGAAGGTCTTTCTTCATAACAGGGTCTTCAGGAGTCTGGAGACGGGCTGTGCTCATGTGTGCTTGAATGTTGGTAAACACTCACCAGGAAAGCACAGCACCTGAGATCAGATCCCCAGCACCTTAGTAAACACAGGCGCAGCACCTGTAATCCCAACTCTGCGACCTGGTGGGGACAGGAAGATACCTGGGTTTGCCTTCAAGGCATCATGGTAAGCACCAGGTATGGAGAAAGACCCTGTACAGAGAAAAGCAAGGTAAGGAGCAAAAGAGAAAGACACCGGACGTTGATCTCTGGCCTTCACACACACACACATACACACACACACACACACACAGAGAGAGAGAGAGAGAGAGAGAGAGAGAGAAAAGGAGACAGAGACTGAGGAGTGGAGAGACATCTAAACTCCACCCACTTTTATGTACTGATTGCTTCCAAGGGGACTTCCCTAAATCTGTTGAATGAAATTAGAAGTAAGGAAAAGAGACTGGAAAGGGATTTTAATGAACATGTCATTGTTACAAATATCCCTTGGACAGGCAAGGAGAATTAGGCAATTGACATCATAAAAATCCTATTCAGTGTTCACACAGCTATGTGTCATTCAAGAAATGAATTTTTTTTTTTTTTTTTTTGGTTTTTCAAGACAGGGTTTCTCTGTCTTTAGAGCTTGTCCTGGAACTCACTCTGCAGACCAGGCTGGCCTCGAACTCACAGTAATCGGCCTGCCTCTGCTTCCGGAGTGCTGGGATTAAGGGCATGCGCCACCCCCACCCGCTGTTGTCCTTCTTATCTCTGCAGTAGAGTCACAGGCAGGATCTACTTCCTGAAGCTGAGGCGGTGAGGTGTAGGAAATGGTGGCCTCACCCTGCTCATGCAGAATAGCTGCTGTATGATCTTTATTTCAGGCTCCGGGACTTGGTGAGTGACGCTTCTTGCTGTCAGTTTTTAAAGTGAGATGACTCCATGTCTGTGAACTATAAAAGGGTCCTTTCATGTTCCTCAAAAGATGCCAGGAAAGCTTGCAGATGATTTGTTGCATTTGTGATGGGTCTCCCTACAGATCCCTTGCTGACCTTGAACCATCCACATTCCTGCCTCAGCCTCCCAAGTTCCAGATTTCCATGCCCAGCTTTAATAGAACACGTCTCAAGTGAGCCAAGGAAATATTTATCATTCATGATTACTGCCGTTCAGTCCAGGCCTTGTTCCCCTGCGGGTGGATTTAAGAACCAACTCTGGCCGAGTGGTGGTGGTGTACACCTTTATTCCCAGGATTTGGGAGGCAGGGGCAGCTGCATCTCTAAATTTAAGGCCAGCCTGGTTTACAGAGCTTGTTCCAGGACAGCTAGGACCACTGCTACACAAAGAAACCCTGCCTCAAAACAAAAAAAAAACAAAAAAAACAAAACAAAAAAAAAAAGAGATGAAGGAGAAGAAAAGAGAAAAAGGAAAAGTCTTCACCTGGAAGAAAACAGACTTCACATAATGATTGGTGAAACGGCAGGTTACTCCCCTCCAGAGAAAGCCCAGCTGTGCCCTGGTTGATAAGTTTTAAATCCCCCGTTATTGGATATCCACCGCGGCTGATATAATAAGCCAATCAAGCTGAATTAATATATCCAGGGTTAATGAACAGAGCAAAGCGACCCGGGCGACCCTGAGGGGGGCAGGAGAGGAATCACAGGGCAAATATGGCAGCCCAGATCTTAAGTAGCCTCTAGGTGTGGTCTTGAGCTGCCCCTGGGAGAGGAGCTAACCCTTGGTGGGCTGAGGGGGTGGGGTTTGGAATGGGAGGCGTGGGACCTGAGCATAGAATGGGGCCTCAAGCTGGAGATCCCCAACATCCCAACTTCCACCTAAACACTGGTGCTGGGAGCCCTCTCAAATCCCCACCTTCTCCTCTCATCTTTGTCAAGTTCTGTGTTTGGGGGTTCAGGGTAGACATGAGCAGCTTCACATTTCATGAACAGAACACTTCACACTTTCTTTTTTTAAATTTATGTATATAAGTGCTCTAAATGGATGTACAACTTTATGCCAGAAGAAGGCATCAGATCCCACTATAGATGGTTGTGAGCCACGATGTGGTTGCTGGGAATTGAACTCAGGACCTCTGGAAGAGCAGCCAATTCTCTTAACCACTGAGTCATCTCTCCAGCCCCAGAATACTTCACGAACAGAAGTGTTCGTTCACTGAGACAACCACTACTTAAAGAATATGGCTGTGTTCAAAAATTTAAAAACACTTAATGGGGCTGGTGAGATGGCTCAGCAGTTAAGAACACTGGCTCCTTTTACAGAGGACCCAGGTTCAAGTCCCACCACCTACAACTATCTGTGACTTCAGTTTCAGGGGATCCAGTGGCCTCTTCTGCCTTCCACAGGCACATGCACAGATATACACACAGGCAAAACACTGATACACATAAAAATAAATATCAAAAAAAGTTTTTAAACTTACTTTAATATAGATGCTGACTTTTGAGCATCAAATAATTTTCCACCTGTTGCAATGTCCTGCCTTTCTTTGGATCTTTTTTTCCAACCATTAAAATGTAAAACCTTCCTTTTCCCTCGTGAATATCTGAAGAAATGATGGGTCTGTCGCCTAGATGCTCTACTGGTATCACCATGATAGTCTTGATGTAGTCATTGTCCTGACCCGATTCTAGCATCCTCTGGTCCTGATGCGAATTTGTGAATGAGAAGGACTAGAAGAAAGCTGTGTCTGCAGAGATGGATCAACTGGTTTGAATGCCATTCTGTGGAGAGGTTGGAATGCTGCGGGTCCAGAGATTGGAACAGCCATTTCTTACCCACCTCTGCATCAGAGCTAACATCTTTTTTTGTTTGTTTTTCAAGACAGGGTTTCTCTGTAGCTTTGGAGCCTGTCCTGGATCTGGCTCTTGTGGACCAGGCTGACCTTGAACTCACAGAGATCCTCCTGTCTCTGCCTCCCAGGTGCTGGGATTAAAGGCGTGTGCCACCACTGCCCGGTGAGAACTAACATCTTGTGACTAATGGATAAAACCTGTTTGTGGTGCACACCTTTAATCTCAACACTTGGGAGGCAGAGGATCTGAGTTCAAGGCCAGGCTGATTGGTCTACTGAGTAGACCAAGACAGCCAGGACTACATAGAGAAACCCTTTCTTGAAAAATTAAAAGAAAAATGCACAAAAACTTTTGGTATCTATTAATTGACCAGAACAGAAGCTTCCACCAACTCAAAAGCTAAGAATGTCATCAGATAATATCAAAGACCTGTAGAACTTCCCAGATCTCATAGTGCTATGCCCGCCTCTCTGTAGAACTCCCCCATCTCATAATGCTGTGTCTGCCTGATATACCCACCAACTTGCCTTGATTTATGTCTTTCTATGATCTATACGACTATAAGACCACACAAAATTGCTTCCATGTTGGAACATAGAATTTGGGGTAACCTAAAAATCTGTGTTCACAGGTTATGGTCACTCAAAATGGCTTCAGAATAAACTCTCTTGTTCCCTGTGGTTTTCACACTTTAATCAGCCAAATCAGTTACTCTGTAGCCCTGGCCGGGCCTCTGCCTGCAGCTCACTGCCCCTCACAGCCGGCTCTCAACTGCTGGGAAAGGATCTCTCAGAAGCAGAATGTTTATATTTGTTTATAAATAAGCATGTGTTTCTCTGGGTTTTTTGTTTTGTTGTTCAGTGGAGGACGATCACACTCTGTGCTCAGGCACCAAGTCAGAAGCAGCACATGAAAGGACACCCTCCCTACTGCTCTACCCCTGCCAATGAGGTTCAAGCGCTTGTAGCCATTTCACATAGATTTGATCTCCTTCGGCTTCCAGGAACTGCTGCATGTTCAGCTGGGGCATATCCTAAGTCCCTCAGTATGGAGTTATCAACAAACGAGTGTGTTTCACACTGATCGATGGCTCTTCCAGAGAAGTCTGAGTCCCATGCCTCAGTTCAGAAATCCAGACACATCTCTTGATCTTGTGCCTGGTACCACCCAGAGGAAGCCCAGTGTTCACACGGGAGCCGCTCTAGCTAGTGGAGAATGTCCTGACCACTTCTGAGGAGACTCACCAGACCATGTCTTCAAGAAGATTCCCCACAGAAACAAGAATTACACCAATTTCTAAAAGCATGAATGGTAGCAGGGAGGCACGGTGCCACTGGTGAAGCAGGTCATCTGTCTTTGTGCAAATGAAGTTGTTTTCATAACAAGCGGCAGGCGTGGGTTCGCAGAACCTAAGAAAGAAAACCGCCCACAAACAAGCACAGCTGTTTTCCTTTACTACAGCAGTTGGGCCTCAGCTGTATAACAAGTTAGCTGAACAGGCTGGGGCAGCAGGAGCCAGTCAGCAGTGTTCCTGGTCTCTGCTTCAGTTCCTCCCTTGGCTTCCCTTGATGATGGACTGTTACCTGTAAACAGAATAAATCCTCCCCTCCCACACGCTACTTTTAGCTAGTGTTTTTTTGTTGTTTTTTATTTTCAAGACAGGGTTTCTCTGAAGTTTTTTTTTGTTGTTGTTTTTTGGTGCCTGTCCTGGAACTAGCTCTTGTAGACCAGGCTGGCCTTGAAATCACGGAGATCCACCTGCCTCTGCCTCCCAAGTGCTGGGATTAGCTAGTGTTTTATCATAGAGAAGCAAATTAGGACAAGCTGTAGGAATTAGCTTTTAAAAGTTACCCGCCCACTTGGGTGTGGCCTCTTATTCTATAAGTGCTGAGGTGAAGGCGCATCCGGCCTCTCTGGGCTGTGGGACGTGGAAACAAGAGCAGTGGGCACAAACAGTGACCTAATTTGTGCTTTTGCTGGGTATAAATGACCTTTTCCCCTTTGGGGTGTTTGCTATTCAGAACTGGGGAGTGAGAGGGGTGCAAAGTTGACAGCACACATCTGGAAACCTTGGCAGCACAGGTTTGCCTGACCTCATCACCAGAAATCCAATTATTTTTTAATTGCCTTTCTTTTTATGTGTCTAGATGTTTTTGTCTGCGTGAATGTCTCTCCACCACATGCTTGCAGTACCCAAGGAGGCCAGAAGAGGAAGTCAGATCCCTTGGGAATACTGTTACAGACAACTACCACATGGGTGTTGACAATAAAACCCATGATTAAATTTAATAATAAACACTCGAAAATATACTTTACTAATTTCTGAGTAGTGATGAACCCAAAGACCATAAACTCTAAACTAAAGCCTGTTTCACTATCTACACCTTAGCCAGGAAAATAGCCAGAGAAGCCCGGTCCTGGTAGTACACAACTCTTTGTACTGGCTGCAGCATTTAGCAGCTAAATTTTAGTGACTAGTAATCCTGATTCACTCATCCTACCTACAACGTATAAAGCCACAAAACAAAGAAACTGTAAACCCCCTCTCCAGACAATCACACTTACCATGCAGGTGCCTCAAGGTAGGGTTTCTCAAATGATATCAACATGCAGATCAATGCATGCGAACTAATGCCAAATCACGCCAACAGAGAATCTGCAGATGCCCGACAAGACGCCATTGTCCACGCAACTCTGTTCCCCTGCTGGCGCCCTCAAGCTCGAGCACTTAAGACATGCATTAAGCTTCTACCCTGTGGATCCTCTCAACTGAGGAAAAATGGGGAAAAGGCAGGCTAGAATAGTAAATAAATTCCACACGTGAAGACATTCTTCTATTTTACATTTTATTGCATTATGAAAATAATACATTTATTTGGCAAAGTGATCTAGGCTCCAAGTTGAAATAAAGGAGAATTCTGGTGTCCGGATTATTTTTTAAATGTGAAATATATATGTATTCTAGCCAATACATACTAGCATCCTTGTTAGGCCAATAACCCAGTCAAGCTAATTTTCATAATTCCATATGAAATTACAAGGTGTTTTTGCATCCATTCATCTTATGATTAGCATAAAACTCAAGAACTGACCTTCATTTTTGTCAAAACCAATAGATCTCCGAAACTCCTGCTTAGAAGACAATTTGAAACACTACTCAAAATAATTTGCTTTGGCTCTGCAGGTACATTTCTGTCCTCTCAGTACAGTTTTCACATTCAAACATTGCAGCAGCTTTAGGCTCTGCCCAAGTACCGTAAGTAAACTAGTACATTACATACATTATTTGAAAATTGATTTTACAAATGCATAAATACATGCCTATCTACACTGCAAAATAAAACACTGGGTGGGACCTCAATGCTCTAACAGGCAAGCCAGACTTTCTGATCCAGACTTCTGGGATAGCTTTCCCAAGCCAGGTTATAGGTCCCTAATTCCATTGCCCTGGCCACACGTGGGAAAGGCTGTAGCTGTGACAAGCAGTAAGTGGATTGAGTTTAATAAAACTCAAAATGTATTTTGACTGCTCACTTCTGTTTTACCACATTCTCAAAACTGAAAAGACATTTTCAAAAATGTTCACTTTTTAAAAGGGAAAATGGCAAAAACAAGTCACATGTATACTGTTTCCTCATTGGCATCACCCAATTACTGTCAAGGTTGGGAATGGAGAAATGGATTAAGAATTCCTTCAATATCAGAGGGCCACTTACTTCAGTCATCAAAGCCTTGATGCTCCTAGATCTTCCCATAGGACTCTGCTGGGTACCAAGGAAATATGCCTAAAACTTGCCTTTTGAACATACAAATGACTCAGTTCATGTTAGAACTGACGCTTTCTTTGCAGCTAACAACACTTGTGGAAATGGGCTTCCAAGGGGCAATGCATCTGCAGCCTGCTGAATGGCTCCCCAATGTACTGAGTACTGCAGCTGCCCTAGACCCTCCACCAGTATCCTACATGAATCTGTATAGACAGCAACAACTTTCATCTATGATCAACATAGGCATCGCTAATAAATATTAAAACTATTAAACTATAGGTTAAAATGCAGACCTCTCATAGAATTGAGTGATGTAATTTTGGTACATTCACCATTATTGTACTTTATTTAATAAAGAAATACATTTTCCCTTGCAAAGATAGCAATTGCAAGTTTACAAATAAAACCACAGACCTCCACTCACGATGCTAAATCTTCAACTTTTAACCAGCAGCAAACCGGTTTACAAATGGTCCATGGCACCATAAAGAAAGACTATCAAAGGTCACAGGAGCTTAGAGAACAGGTTTATTGACAACAATCTCATAAATACCCTAAGGAAAAATCTCAAAGTTTCTAAACCTAAAATGTTTAAAATCTGCTCTCACTGGCAATCCCTCAACAAAATAGAGTAACAGATCACTACACATGAATGTCACATTCAAAATTTGCTTCATTTTAACATTTTTGCCAATTTTTAAAAAATTACATTTGACTTTTTACCCCTCTTAGGTACAGTAAATCAACAATTTTATTAGATTCATAAATATATCATCTAGCTGCTGTGAACCTGTAGGCTGTCAGTCAGTAGTATATTACTCTATGAACAAACTGAGCCAAATATCTTTATTTTTAGGCATTAGTAATGTCTAAGTAGTCAAAATGCAAACTTTGTGGTTTTCCTCCAAATCCCCCAAAGCTTATGATACAGTGTGAGAAATTGTTTGCATCTACTACAAGTCCATCTGTGTACCTCAGGTGTCTGAAATTAAAAAAGGGATTCTTTAGTATTTTGATAAAAATGTACTCAAATATTTCATAACATTAATATTTATTGCTTTATATGAATACTGTATTGAAAGCCCAAGCATTCAGTTTACACACGAAATTATACAATTATACCGCTTCACAAAGGCAGTGAACACATTACAGTCTACAAAATCTACTTTACAGAAATTTAAAAATTCTAAATATCAAAAGGTACAGCTGAAGAAACAGGTATAAATTTGGCAGCCAGTAATTTTGACAGGGAGTTGCAGCTTGCATGACTTTAAATATGTGAATTTGAAAATATTGAGTTTAGAGTAGTAACCATTGTGCTTTGTGTTGATCTGAAAAATATGACACTGGCTGTCGAAGAAGCATGTTCAAAAATATTAATTCACTTCAAAATGTTATACAAATCATGGTGGTTTCTGTGTACCCCTAAAGATCTAGTCATTTTAGCTCAGGTACATTACTGAAATAATCCAAGAATTCTTTCAGAACAGTGCTGTTTCACACCAGTGCTGTGTGCATATAAGGTAATTTAGAAAGAAAGGTGCAATGTTCACAATGTTCAGAAAAGCAAGTGAAACGTTACAGGACCTGTGAGCTCTTCTGAGATGGTTTCCTGTCAGGCTCCTAAGCATTCATTCTTCCAAATGGTGAGCTAATGCTCCTACACAACTCCCTAGATAAAGCACGTTTTCTCATAAATAACCAAGTCTCTGTTTTTCTCAGGCACCTTAGAAATATACAAAAGAATTTTAGTTTGCACAGATCTCTTGGAATGTGTTTAACCTGGTATTTCAACAGACTTAAAAGATTCCCAGGGTTTTCCAGGGGCCAGATTTTTATCTCAATTACTCAGAAGAAAAGAAAATGTCTTCTGAAAGAAGTGAACTCAGTCATTACCAATAAAAAAGTATCCACTGTATTCATCTCTTATAGAAACAGAAAAATATAACATCCCCCTTAGAATAATCTATATATGTATATAAGACTTAAAGTCCCATTGTACAGTTGAACAATAAAATCTGAAACCACATGAAACCCTATAATTCACGTTAACATGTTCAAAGTATGACTGAAATATGGAAACCGCTAGAGACAAGACAAAATCTTCCTTGCGCATGTATAAACCAAATGTGATCATCTTTAAAGTTTTCAAAATTATAATTATCTTCCAGTTTAAAAACTTTAATTCTAAATTAAAAAAAAAAATCTATACACAAACCACTGATTTGAGTACACCAGGAAAAAAAAACAAACAAAAACCAAACAAAACAAGAAAATCAGCAATAAGCAGGACCCAGAGGAGCCAGTATTCACAGCTCTTCCACGCACAACTGTCAGGGTTTATTCTTAAGGTTCTTTATTTTACAGCCTGTTTCTCTTGTAAAACTAAAGGTCCACTTTATTACTTAAAAGTTTTCTACAGTGTAAAACCAGAACTGTATGTAAAATACTGCCTCTAAGTGTTTCTAAGTAGTTAAGTCTTGTTCCATTGGTTCGTCTGTGACTTCTGTGGTTCCGTCATTCTCCATGGATGACACTGAGACACTTTCTCCCGTTTTCCTGGAAGTGGGCCCTCCTGGCTCTTCTGTCTCCTGGCAGTCAGAACCACTACTCACAGCCCCTGCACTGTCACTCCGTTCCGAGCGAGGATCTCTCTGAGTTGCAGACCCATCAGAGTCCTCCATGTGAGTACCCTCCTCTGAAAGCTCTTCATTCACAGCTAAAGCGTCATCAGATTCTTTCTCTTGATTTTTTCTTTCTGGGACCATTTCTCGTGGTGTCATAAAAGATTCTAGAAATAAGCAAATGTTATAGTTAAAATTTACTTTCAAACTACACGCAGTTGTTTTATAAAATCAGTTATCTACAGCTTGTAACCTCTCAAACTTAGTAACACACAGGTGCTACAAGAGTCCAGTATCAGTATGGTAAGGAGAGCTGCAGTATGCACAGGGGACTCTCTCCTCTCTCACCTTCCTCCTCCTCTTCCTCCTCATCCTCGTCGTCTTCTGTACAGTGTTGCCTACTGCGATTTTCTCTGTCCTTCTCCGGAGGGGAAGATGCTGTTTCAGCTTCCTCTGCTCTAACTGAGCCTTCAGTGGACACCGTTTGGCTAGCTGTCTCTCGGACGTCACCTTCTTTGTCAAACCGCAGCCTTTTAACTTCATGCTCCTCAGCTTCCACAGTATCGTCATCTGGATGTTTGTTTTTAGCAGGGCTCAGCGAAGAAACTTCTGATTCGGATGCTAGAGAATCACTGCCGATGGTTTTTAAAGTGTTATTATTAATAAAATTATTTTCCTCGTAATCTACATTCTCATCTGTAAATTGAAATACTTAACTGCACTGTCAAATTAAATGGAAGTACCGGTGCTAAGAAAAACACAGAAGAACAATCCTAAAGCAATCTGAACCGGTTTATGGATGTTCCCACTGGGACCTACTTGACAAGTTCTACCTTTCTAGTAAATTCTAGAAAAGCTTGTCTACATTGAGAGGCCACAATAAGGTCTGTTCTGTCCCTCAGAACAGTAAACAGGCCTCCCATAGGTCCACAGAAGTTCCAGGACCTGCAGGGCACGAAGATCGGAAGACCTCAAGGTGCATGTATGAAAAGCACAGGATGTGCACAGAGCCTCCCACCACTAGGTGACATAACACCCAAGGCATGTAAACACCATGGGCACAAGGGACAAAAGCAATCTTTTTTCTCAATTACTTTTGATCTTTTACTGGTTGAATCTACCAAACCCAGAGACGGAGCCCAAGATACAGAAGGTCCATGTACCTTGTAAATAGTAAATAGTGCTAAAAACCAGCAACATCTGTTAAATTTCTATGTGCATCTGTCTCTTTAGATATAAAACACAAACCTGTGGGCTTTCTCTTCATTTGAATGCAGGTCTGACTCTTTGCTATCTGTGCTCTCAGGCAAACCATTTGTTGTCAAGGGGGTTGACAAAGAAAGCTTTGGTCGATTAAGTGGCCTGGGTGTTCCAGGCCCATTTATATTAGACCTATAATGAGATAAATAAACATTATTTTCCACTTTTGGGGAAAATTATATACATATATACACATCACCCCTTCCAAAGTATACATCACAAGTATGTGCACTAATTCTGGCTTTCAGAGTCTTGTCCTAGCAAATGTAGCCTGGTAGAACCTACAATATAAATCTTGTATCTTGTATCTTCCACATAAAATGTTCAATAAAACAAAAACAAAAACAAAAGTATACTGAGCCTGCTACCTCAAGCACTACCAAGACACTTGGAACATTCTGGATGGTTTACAAAAAACAAACCACAATATTCTCACCTGTCAGTATAGTTTGGTGAGTTTCCAGGAAACATAACACCATTCATTCGGTTTAAACTATTAGAACTGTTCTTCCTGTAATAAAAGAAAGCACTTCAGCTGGGCATGGTAGCACATGACTTTAATCCCAACACTGGGAGGCAGAGGCAAGTAGAGATCTGTGTGTTCAAGGCCAGCACTGACAACACAGCAAGTTCTAGGCCAGTCAGGACCACAGAGTGAGATCCTGTCTCAAAGTGAAAGAAATATTTCTGAGCTCCATGGCATGTACAAGATATACATTACATCCAGGCAAAAACACAGATAGGAAGCAAAATAACACATTTAAAAGAAGAACCTGTGGTTTTGTTGTTTTTTTTTTTTAAAGCCGTTTTGTAACAGGGCTGTCAAATTCAAACACAGATAATGGGGAAATTAGCATGCACATACACACAAGTATGGGGGAAAAACTATTAGTGATGTGTGCTTTCGAACATCTTGGAATGTTCTTCAGATATCTTCATATTCATCAAAAAAGCAAAACATTAAATTCAAAAAGAAATTAATTCTGCATCACATTTAACCAGAAGCAAAGGATTATCTCACTATCTGATTTAGCCAGAAAAAGTTAAAAACTCTAAAAACAAAATTGTCTAAGAAATAAATGGCACTTAAGATTAAGTCAGTGGATCCATGGGGGTAGCAGCCTCTTTTTCCCCACCCTTCACACACCCCAGGGTACTGTGTGTGCGTGCGAGTGCATGCATGGGCTCTCGTGCAATTTCCATGACATCCACACACAACAAAGAATTATACACATGGTCTATAATGCTAATAGTGCCATGCCTGAACAGATGCCTGGAACCAAATCTTTAATTTAGTCTAGAAATCCTGACAACCAGCAGCAATACTTGTCCATCCTGAAGAACCATCGAAGTATCTTATTCCAAAAATAACTGGCAGCCCTGGAAAAGCATCTAGGTGGCCACAGTTCATCTCTCTACTGGAAACACTTGCACAGCATCTGGCAACTTTCCACCTCAGGGACCAGGTGGCAGATTTCACAATGTATAGAAGTATGTTTAGCTACATATAAGATAAATGCACTATTTTACCAAACTAGTGAAACAATTAAAATATAGTAATTGATATCAAAAGCAGAAAAACGTTCTATACTTACTCTGAAGAAGGACAAACACAGCTAACAACCATCACATTCTGAAATCACAAAAATGATGACTCAATGAGTGAAAGAAAGGCACAGTAACACAACAGTTAATAACTCGTTTGAAACTCTCAGAATCACCCACATGGGTTAAGCCTCCATTTATTCCAACTGAAAGCAACTGGATAAAAACAAAAACTAAGAGCAGTAAGACTTCAGAGGGTCTGCCTGCACACTCACTGGCTTGCTTTATTATTATCTTGTATGTCTGTGTGTCTGAGTTCAAGTCAGCACAACCCTCCACGACGCCGGTCTCAGGATCAGGCCTGGGAGATAGGTGATTTGATGAGCTGAGACACCTCAAAGGGTCTGACCCCTACATCCACCCCCCACCCCACCCCCTCCTTTAAAGCCCTGACTGGTCTGGAATTCACTATGTAGGCCAGGCTGGCCAAGAACTCAAAAGAAGGACTTGCCTCTGACTCCCAAATGTTGGGATTAATGACCTGTACTACCATGAGAGCCTGAAGTGTTTTCTTAATTCCAATAGTTCTGATAATTTAAATAGATAAATGGTATTATGATTCCTGGAAACTCACCAAGCTATACAGTGGGTGAGAATGCTGGTTCACTTTTAATTTCTTCTCACTAGTTTTTTTTTTTTACCATACTGGAACCCAGGCACTGTGGAGTGTATGTAAACTTACAGCCCATTTTCCATTTTCCTGTGCATGCAAGCACTTACATATGCGGGACATGAATGCCCTTACACCTCATTCAACAAGACAGACCCAGTTAAACCCAGAGCTCGATAGCCAGCTTACTCTGTGGATTCCATGTCTCTATCTTTCAAAGCTGTAATTCATTACAAGCAGGACAATTAACTGAAATGTGATGCTTGTATGTGCCAAATCCCCAGTCTCTCTTCTAAAACCATTTTGAAATTCAAATATTTAGTTCAAGTGTATCTATCTACAAAGCAATATTCAACCCAAGGAGAGACCAAACCCATTCTTTGGAGATTATACAAGAGTACTTTTAAGGAAGGTCTCCTCACAGCCTGATCACTCCAATTCCAGAGAAAACGTTTTGTTTAAATCCCTGGCTCACAGCACTGAGTTGGCAAATGCAGGCAGGGATAACCTGTCTGTCCATCAAAAACTTCCAAAACACAATTACTAAGGGTCCTTAAGTTGAACCCTGCAGCTTCCTGCCCTTCTGAATCTTACTAAATGACAACATAAAGGATCAACAAAACCTAAGACGCAAGAACTACCAAAAATTCCAGAGTTAATGGTCTTGGACTCCTGTTCCCAGAGTAAAAGGAGTGATTTTAAAACAAAAAAATTGTAATATTTACTATGCTTTAGGGTCAACTACCCTAAGAATTAGCCAACTGTCCAAACATAGTTGATTCAATTACTTGTCTAGCAGTGATTTAACATTTTGATCATTCAAACACTTTGACACTTTTGTGTATTACTTCCATTCTCCAGAATGTTCTTTCTTTAGTAGCAGTACCCCACCAACCACAATGTGGATTAGATCTTTCTACTCAATATATCACTAACATGCTTTTACACCCGAGTTTACAAGGTTGTGTGCCTCTGAATTCCAGTGACATTTACAACATACTGCTAACACATCTTTATGGTGGGTTTTTGTTGTTTTGTTTCTAAATGTTTGTAAATTTAAAAAACAAACAAACAAAAAAAAATAAGCCAGGAAGTGGTGGCACAAGCCTTAAATTCCAACACTCATGAGGCAGAGGCAGATCTCTAGGTTTGAGGTCTGCCTGGTCTATAGAATGAGTTCCAAGCCAGCCAGGGCTGCACAGAGAAACCCTGTCTCAGGAAGGAAAAAGAAAAAAAAAACCCAAAATAATAAATTAGTTAATTTAAATATTTTAATAGAAAAATGAAACTGGCTAAGCAGCTTCCCTGAAACTTAAAATAATGGTTGTCTGGGGCCTCTTGGGCCTTTTTTCTGGCCCTGCCTATAAATTTCTCTCTGAAACATAGAATGTAATTTAGAAAAGAAAATAATTCAGTAAATAGTCTATGAAACAACTCTTGTAACACTTTAATTCTTGTGATAGAATACATACCTTTTCTACTCCTCTGAGAAATTTGTCTGTTCCTGTATAATTTCTTCTTGGATCTGTTAGCAATTCACAGAGTCGTTGAATAGTAAAAGGGATACTGCAAAAGAATAATGTTATAGTCTGAGGTCATAAGTGTAAGAAGCTAGGAACTGTGCTTCACAGTGAAAGCTTTATGGAGTGAGTCACCCTGTGTCAAGCCACAAAGAATAAATGCAGGAGTCACTTAAAGCAATACCAAGAAACACCGAAAACAATGTGTCAAAACTCATTCCGGAAAAAAATTTAGTGCAAATTCTAAATTCTGACTGCTCAATTTGCACTTTACCAGGGGTAACACAAATAATACTTGTCAATTTATTTACAAACAGGATATTTCCTCAAGCATTCTAATGCACTCAAACATTTTACTAAATATCATAAACGACTTTGTTACTGGGATCGAGTATGACAAATTAGTCTAACACTAAAGTATTTTAAATATGACTCTGCTCCCTTACTACCACTTTAAAGAGAACCTATAAATTTAGTCAAACTTTATTATTTTAGTAAGAATACTGGGGTTAACTATACCAAACACTTTTTACCAGAATGTAGTTTTCCCTTAATCACAGCAAATACAAAAGAGTAAAATTCTTGGAACAGTAATCATTTTACAAAGAGTTTTGAAGAAACCAGAAAGATGGTTCAAAAGTTAAGAGCACTGGCTGCTCTTCCAGGACTCAGGGTCGATTCCCAGGACCCACATAGTAACTCACAGTTTCTGTAACTCTCATCCCAGGGGATCCAAGAACATCATCTGGTCTCCATGGGAACCAGGCACACAGGGGATACATAAAGACATGAATGCAGGTAAAACCCATACATTAAAAAAAAAAATTTTTAAAGAAGGGTTTGGCTCAGAGTCGTTAGCAATCATCGGTATTATAGCTAAGTGTCTGTTGTAAGCACCAGATGTGACAAATGTTGAGAAAATACACACAGAGTGAGTCATAGTGCGTTATGGAGTGAATCTTTGGATATTAGTGTTTTCCATTAAAATCTACTTATGCAGCTTATGAAGAGAACTGCAAAGCCTCAGATTCACATAGAATATCACAGGGCCTTCATTTTCATACAACAGTCTACCCTACAGTAATGTAGCTAGTGTGTAGCACACTTATCTGATGTGCAGTTTCTTACTGGAGAAACTACACTTGAAGCAGACTTTTTTTGTTGTTTTATTTATTTATTTTTTGTTTTTTGTTTTTCCGAGACACAGTTTCTCTATAGCTTTGGGGCCTGTCCTGGAACTCTGGAACTCACTCTGTAGACTGGGCTGACCTTGAATTCAAGGAGATCCACCTGTCTCTGCCTCCCAAGGGCTGGGATCCACCGCCTGGCTTAAATCTCACTTTTTAAAAACAGAAGGTTTCACTTTTGTAGACCACACTGACCTCGAACCTACTTCTTCCTGTCCAGTTCTACAATTAAAGATAAGTGACATGACACCACACTCAGCAAATCTCACATTCTTAGCACAAACACTATTCTTGCATTCTTACATCAGTGTAAGATTTAAAATCTTTAAAGGAAATGTTGTTCATAATAAAACAAATGTTTTCTGATTTAAATCCAAGGCTCTAAAAGTGCAGAGTATTCTGCTAAAGAATGTAAAATAAAAGGTGCAGCATTTGCCTGACATATTCAGAAACAAAACCCACAAAACAATGCTATGTACAGCAAAGATACAACCTGAAAAAATCTAAGCAGACATCCTATTAGAAAACACCAAAATAACAGTAACAGACATGTAAATCAATGGGACAAATCAAAAGACCAAATCGTGCGCATGTAATTACAGCCATCCTGTAACTGACAAAGATGCCGAAAAGTACACAATAAAAAGGAAAAGATAGCAAAGTCAACAAATGATACTGGGAAAACTGGATGCCCCCATGTAAAAGAATGAAATTAGACCCATTATTTATTACCCTGCTCAAAAGTCAGTTCCAAATGGACCAATGACCTCAATGTGAAGCCTGAAATGCCAAAACAACTAGAGGAAAACATAGGGAATGTCTTCAAGATATAGGTGTAAGCTAAGAACTTTCACTCAGAAATTCAGGCCAGTAATTGATAAATGGGACAAAACCAAAAAGCTTCTATACAGCAAAGAAACAATCCAGCAAAAAGGAAGCCCATAGGCTTTTTGTCAGCTAAACATCTGATGGAGAATATCCAGAATATATGGGGGGAAAAACCCAACACAATAAAACCCCAAAGAATCAAGAAAAACAGACCACGATCTGAGTAGAGTTCTCAAAAGAAATAAAAATGTTTAGCAGTATCTTTAAATGTGTTCAATATCTTTAGCAACTAGGGAAATGCAAATTAAAACAATTTTGAGTTTAATCTCACCCCAGTCAAAATGGCTATAGTTAAAAAAAACCACTAACAAATGCTGGCATGGATGTGGGGAAAGGGGAACCCTTACTCAGTGTGGGTGGGGGATTGTTAACTGGTGCAGCCTCTATGGAAATCAACATGGAGGAATCTCGTAAGCTAAAAGTAGATCTCCACATGATCCAGCTGTACTACTCCCCTTGCCTATGTTCAGAGGACGCAACATCCTATGCCACAGATCTTACATGTTCACTGAGGCTCTGGTAACACAGTGAGGAAGTGGAAAACACCAAATGATATTCCTCCACTAATGAATGGATTAACAAAGATGTAGTTACGCATACACAATGGTATTCTCTTGGGCTGAAAAGAAAAAATGAAATCACAACTTTTGCAGATAAATGGAACTAGAAAATACAATACTGCATGGGTTAACACAAACAGAGAAAGGCAGATGTCACATGTTCTCTCTAAATTTATATTTATGGATCCTAGCTCTGAACTTTAGATGTGAGTATATAAACTAGAATAGCCACAGAAACCAGGAAAGTAAAAGGGGACCAAGGAGTGTGATGAGAAGGAGCTCTAGGGGAGTACAGTAGGACACAGGTGCTATGCAGAAGGAAAAGGGAAGAGTGGAGGTGGCTGGGACAATGTGACTTTAAAGGGGAGGGGGTGGAAAGGCTACACAGGAGAGGGAATAAAGAAGGATGAGTAACACTAAGAAAGCTCAAAAGAGACATGAAATCATTTTATTTACTTAAAATTACAAGTAATCATATAAATGTATCTGTACACATACACAGTTTAAATGCAGTAAACTAGCAAAAACCCAGTGCCAAGCACAGAAAACCCTCATTTGAGTTTTTCAGGGTATAAGCCACTGCTCTTAGTAGCCTAAGAGAATGAAGGTCAATACACTATTACACGCTCCAGACACAGGACTCAGAAGAATAGGGTAGAGCTGACCTGGAAGCCACCTTCCTGAGGACTAGTAGTATCCAAAGGTGCTATGTGAACTGCCAAGAGAGTACTGCAGTAAGTAGTCCTACCCAGCTATAAACCCTACAAACCACAATGTTTGTACCCAGCACGGTATCTCCAATGACTGGATCAAATGGCACTTTTACATAGCTCTGTAGCTGGACTGATGGCTGGCTAAATAGGAGGGAATTCATGCTTGTTACTATAAACCTAAGTCTACTACCCACAGCTGATCCAAAGTTACTGCCATGTTCCTAAACCAGCATAATTTCTAACTGAACTCTAAGTATTTATATCTTTATACCCACAAGGAGGTGTAGTTCTCTCCCCTCAAAGAAGTTTCTTTTTTCTTTTTCTTTCTTTTTTTTTTTTTTTACAGCAAATGGAAACCATTACAGAAATCCACAAATGTTCAAACTACAAAAATCCTGGCACCTCTACAATGCAACCCTTATGCCTAAGGCTCAAGGGCAAAAAGGGCATCGAGAGAAGGCCCCATGGTTAAGAGCACTTACTATTTTTGCAGAGAACTGGGGTTTTGGCCTTAAGATACCCCTGCATGCATATGGTGCATACACACATACATATAAAATAAACAGTTACATCAGTAAATGGATGAAGAAAGATAAAAATCAGTCTCCTTCAGGGATAACCCCCTCAAAATTATCCAATTCCAAGTGATTAGCTCTAGACACATATACATAGAACATTAAATCAACCCAGTATGCTGCATACACATAAATATAGGAGCAACACTACATCAACTCAATGTTGTATATACTTACACACATAATTTAAGAGGTCATGAATTTGAGAGTGGGGGGGTCACAGGACAAGGGGGAAAGGTGGAAATTATGTACTGGCAATACTTATATATGAAATTCTTACATTAAAAAAACCCAAAGAGCCATTCACTTTTATGTGTAGCATGTATGTAGTTTTTAGTATCCCTTTCTTTTCTACTCAGTCTGACAAACTAATGGAAGCTAACTTGATGCACTATGCTCTTTTTATACCAAGGCTTAGCAGTAAAAGAAAGAGCCTCTTTCAATATTGGCAAAAGCAAAGTTTACAAGTACATTAATGTTTGTATCGGTCCACATCCCAAAATCAATCTACAGTATGTCAAAGCCTTTGACCAAGTTAATCATCTGAGTGCCCATAGTAACCTAAATTGTTATTTTATCATGCCAACCCCTATCATCACAAAGCAAGGTAAGGAAATAGTGTAAGGAAGAATAAGTACCAGATGATACCAAGTCTCAATTAATTATACTCTGGAAAAGGGGAGAGAAGGAAATAAGCACATTTTAATGAATAGATTCAATGGGCTAGAGATGCTCAGCAGTTAACAGCACTTGCTGCTCTTGCAAAGGACTTGGGTTTGGTCCAGTACCCACATGATGGTTCAAAACCACCTGTAACTCCAATTCCAGGGACTCAGACCCTCTTCAAATCTCCAGAGGCGCCAGGTGAAGATACATATGTGCAGAAAAAACACTTTTCACATAATCTAGTCTTTAAAATATTATTAAGATTTATCCAGTCAACAAATGCTTAACCAAATAATCAACAAAAAAATGCAGACATTTTCTCAAGCAGGAAAGAAACAGAAAACCCAGAAGCAATAAAGTAACTCACTGAATAAAGAACAAAAACAAAAATAACCCATTCTCTCAGTCACATGAAAACAACCAGAATTAATGATAAAGCAAACAGCAAACCTATTTTAAAGCTATATGTAATCCACAAAGGATAAAAACCAAATAAATGCTCTTTTACCAAGTAAAAACTAGTGCCTCAAATATAGACAGAAGTGATGCACATGTGCAGCACACACAAAAACCACCACCCAAGTTCTCAGTGTACATCTGAAAACCTATCCAAATAGATGTCTACCTCAGTCTTTTATAGCCTTGTTTAAGAAAGTCAGTTATCCCTAGAACCTAACCGTTCAGGTAATCAAAAAAACAAAACACAAATCACACACACAAATGAAATCGAAAAAACACCCCAAAACAAGTAAAAAAATATTACTTTAAAGAAAAAGTGAATGAACAACTTGCAATTCAAAGAGCAAAAAACAAAACAAAACAAAAAGGGAGGGAGGAGAGGAAGGATAAGAAAGGAAATATGGAAAGAGATAAAAACTAAGAACCATTTGACGGGTTCTATGAAAACCCATAAAATAAAAGCTTCTTAAAATATAGACATACATGTAACCCTAAATGAACTCACAAAACAATGGGGGAGAAAAAAAAGCCCCAATTAGACATCTCGACACCAAATGAAGCCTCCAGTTCTAGGGATAGGTTACATCTAATCAAGTTGTTGGCCACCCCAAAACAGCCAGGCCATTGGTTGCTCTCCACAAATGATGCTAAGACCCTATTGCTGAAAACAACATACACACAACTCACTGAACAGAGAAGTTGAACTGGCACTATCCAGAGCCTTCACCCTTCAAAGAGCAAAAAAGTACATACTCAAAACGTATTAAAATAATTTAGAAAATAACATAATCTGTGTTAAGATACTATGAAGCATTCAATTTACTGCCTTTAAAAAGCTGAGTGGTGGTGGCACGCACCTTTAATCCCAGCACTTAGGAGGAGGGGCAAGAAAAAAAATCTCAGTGAGATCGAGGCCAGTCTGATCTACAAAGCAAGTTCCAAGACAGCCAGGACCCTGTCTCAAAAAACCAAAAAATAAATAAAAACTAAACTAAACTAAAATCACAGAAAAGTGTCGGGGACCGTGGCCCCAACATAGAAACTATTTACCTTACCCTAAGTGTACTGTACGGAGGTGTGTGGAAATGACAGTTCACACAGTCATCTCGGAAGGGCATCTCAGGCTTCTCTTCCTCCTGAAGAACTACCTGCGTTTTTTCTCAAAACACCTCTTATCCCTCAGATAAACCAAGGTGGAATCCTCATTAGTGAAACACCTGTAACTTAATTTACCAGCTTTGGAATCAACATTTCTTTTCAGGCAATCTACACAACAATAAAGGGGAAGGAGCCATACCTCCTGGCCTTTTGTCTTGTGGGCAGCTTGTTTGGCAGGTCTGCAGCTGCCCTGGAAATTCTCAGCATGGCCAGGACGCCTGCCTGCAAATATCTTGTATGAAATATGGGCCCACGGTCCCCAACAGAAAAAGCAATAAAACAAACAGAACAAGGCTGGAGAGATGGCTCAGCAGTTAAGAGCACTGGCTGCTACTCTTGCAGATGACCTGAGTCTGATTTCAAGCGCATATATGGCAGCACATAAACACCCATTAACTCCAGTCCTAGGGGATCTGATGCCTTACCCTGGCTTTTAAGGACAGACACTATGCATGCACGTAGTATACAGACACAGATGCAGACAAAATACCCAAACACTAAAGAAAAAAAGTTGGCAAAAACACAAGAAAAACAAAAAGCAATTTTAAAAAGGGGCTACTGACACATAAAAAAATGGCATTTTATTTTACAAAAGTACAAATTGGAACCTCAAATGTAGACAGAAGAGATGTACACAAAACCCTGAAAAACATACACAGTAATACAAAACTATAGTTATTAACAGAGGCTTTTGTGATAGGGCTAGGATGTAGCTGAGTGGTAAAGTGCAGGCTTAGAATTTGCAAGGCTTCGATTTCAATCTCCAGCAACACACACACAATGGAAAGAGAGAAATGGTTAACAACCTGTTTAAGTATGATATGTTCTTATCAACAAAAGATGGTTTGTACAATGCACACTACAAACAAGTATGGCTCAGTGCACTGTTATACAACCTCATTTAAAAACAACAAAAAAACTCTGCTCACAACCATAGAGAAAGGCATATTATGAGCTGTTTACATATTAGAAAACAGAACCACAAAAGACAGTATTGCATGAACAATAAAAACCCAGAGACAGATATTGGGGTTCAAGCTAAAGATCAGAAAAGCAAAGCAGCTAAGCCACTACAGAGATCTTACCTCTACCAAGTCTTAGACAAACCAAGGGGCAATCCTATAATGTTCTCCACCAACCTCAGACTCCACATTCCACTGAGTCTCTTACCCTTTATATTCCTCTCACCCTCCCCAGTGCTGAGTTTAAAGGCATGTGATCCCAACTGCTGGGAACTGCTGGGATCACCTTTGTTTAAGCTGTTTCTCTTTTAGATAGATTCAATGTTGTGTAGCCCTGGGTGGCCTTATTTCACAGAGATCCTCCTACCTGTCTCCTGAGTCCTGGGATTAAAGGTGTGTACCACCACTCCCTGGCCTGTATGGCTGACTAGTATGGCTGCTTTGCTCTGATCTTAAGGCAAGCTTTATTTATTAAAACACAAATAACATACCACTATAAAATAGCATTTTTCCCTTTCCTTTTGGAATTTAAAAAAAGATTGTATATGTCTGTGTGCACACACACACACTTGAGGTCACATGTCAGTGAAAGCTAGAAGGCAAAAAAAATCCTCTGGAGCTACAGTTACAGGTGGCTGTTAAAAAGAGCCTGACAAGGGTGCTGGGAGCCCAGCTATGACCCTCTTTGAGTCAGATCTGATGATGTAGCATAGGCTGGTCTGCATGCAGTCTTAAATCATCCTGCCTCAGACTCCTGAGTTCAAGGATAACATGTGTGATGAATCCCCAAAACAGACTATAAATGTACTTACTGATTACTGAAATATATCACTTTTATCAAAGACAACCTATTTAAAACGAGAGAAGTAGAGCTGGAGAGATAGCTCAGTGGTTAAGAGCACTGGCTATTCTTCTAGAGGTCCTGAGTTCAATCCCCAAAAACCACATGGTGGATCACAACCTTCTGTAATAAGATCTGGTGCCCTCTTCTGGCCAGTAGGCGTACATGCAGGCAGAACACTGCATACATAATAAATAAATCTTTAAAAAAAACAAAACTCTATGCAGGGTAGTGGTGACACACACATTTAATCTCAGCACTCAGGAAACAGAGAAAGGCAGATCTCTGTGAGTTCAAGGACAGCCTGGCTTACAGAGGGAATTTCAGGACAGGCTCCAAAGCTACAGAGAAACCTTGTCTCGGAAAACAATAAACAAACAAACAAGCAAACAAACTGAATAAAAATGAGATGAGTATACTAACTAGAAGACCCTCAACTGGTGAACAGAGCTGGGGAGATAGCTCATAAAGCGCCTGCTGTACCCCAGCACACAGACCTGAATTTGAATGCCCAGCATCCTTATAAAAGTTTGGGTAAAACAGCACACATCTGCATCCCAAATGCTGTGAGGCAGAGACAAGTATATCCCTGGGACTTGATCACTGGCTAGCCAATCTAGTCAATTAATGAACTCCAGAACCAGGAAGCAATGGAAGAAGACATTATGACAAAACGTATGGTTGCCACAGGCACTGCACAGATGAGCACGTGGCACATACTACACACAAAATGGTGTAGGAGGGTCCTTCTGTATTTGGGTTGCTTTTATTGGTTAATAAAGAAACTGCCTTGGCCTTTTGATAGGGCAGGACTTAGATAGACAGGGAAAGAGCCACCGCCATGAAGCTCCCAGGTCACACACGCTGAATCTTTCCCGGTAAGCCATGAGTAGTGGCGACACACAGATTATTAGAAATGGGTTAAACAAATATGTGAGAGTTAGCCAATAAGAGGCCAGAGCTAATGGGCCAGGCAGTATTTAAATGAATACAGTTTCCGTGTAATTATTTCGGGTACGCACTGGGAGCCGAGTGGGACAGAACAAGGGGCCCGGCGCCAGGAACGCAGCCCGAGCCCCTCATTACTACAACAAAATGTAATTTAAAAAAAGAAACTGAATGGAAAGCAAAAACGTATGATTTTTTAAAAAGTATGATAAAAAAACTAAATCTTTATTCAGAACTTGAAAACAAAGACTGTCATGTTTCAAATCAGCATATATAATTATAGATCAAAAAGGCAGATATAAAATGAGAATTCATAATATAACACTAATTAAATTTCAATTCTGCCTAATTAGAGTAAATAATCCAAACAGCCATTCTGAACTGGAATTGAAATACTTATGGCTCAAAGATGAAAAACACCTTAAGAGCAATTATGTTTAAGTGTGCTTAGGCATTGAATGACTATTCAAGTCATTTAAAGGAGATGAACACACGTTTTAACAGGTTAAGAAATTATAAATATTAACTTTATCTAATAACCTACCTACCTGTTATCTAGTCTAATAGAATTAATTATGAATATTTGTTCTTACTAATTTATAAATTAGCTCAATATTCAATATGCAGTGGTATAAATCATTTTAACTTCTATATATTTGGAATATCTACTCTGTGTGTGTATATACTACATACACGTATTCTACAAAGGAAATCTGTTTATGCTGCATACATCCAGTTCAAAAATAAATTTTATGCAACATATAACATGTGGCTTCTTTCCCGTATGTGTTTTTAAAGAGCCCTTGCTGGGCAGTGGTGGCATACACTTGGGAGGCAGAGACAGGCGGATCTCTGTGAGTTTGAGGTCAGAGTGGTCTACAAAAGCTAGTTCCAGGACAGGCTCTAAAGCAGAGAAACCTGTCTCGAAAAACAAAAAACCCTCTTCACTTAACACCTACCATTAAACAGAAATCTTATTACTAGAATCCCAATTCACTGTATTTCATAATGCCGTCACATTCCTAGTGCCAAATGCAATACTCAACAAGTCAATTTCACAAACGCATCATTCCTTCAGTAAATATAAAGTTCTAAATTAGAACTTAATGACTAATAGAAAGCACAGCAACATTTTTAGAGTAACACATTCATTTAGTGTTCCTGATGTTTTCAATGTTTTACAAAAGATTAAGAATGTTTAGTTACTGGGGGAAAGGCAGGTTCAAACTCTAAACTATATAAACCTCTTACATATAATTAAGTCTTCAACAAATATCAAAAACAAATAAAAAAAACCAAAATATTTCCTGATAAATGAATGTTGCTGCTACCTTGATAAATGCTTGTATAAAGTATGAATATCCCTGAAACTCATAAAACCAGATCAATTTTTTTTAATGAAGACTGTAAACATTTAAAAATAACTACAAGCCAAAATTTGGCAAGTACAGCCAGACGGGCGATGGTAGCTCATGCCTTTAATCCCAGAACTCAGAAAACAGAGGCAGGGAATCTCTGTGAGTTAGAGGTCAGCCTGGTCTACAGATGGAGCCAGAGCTGTTACACAGAGAAACCTTGTTTTTTGTTTTTGTTTTTTTTTTTTGTTTTGGGGAAGGGGGGCGGGCAAGCACTAGAGATACAAGAGTTAATCAAACAGTTATAGCAAAACTTAAAGAAATAACATCTAAGATGTTAAAATTAAACCTTTAAAATATTAAATGCATACCCATTAAATCCAGTGACAATTTTCAATATTCTTTCCTTCATTTCATCAAAGGGAATATATTCAACATTAGGATTGGGAGGACCTCTTGGTTCAGGAGCCGAAGTTCTGAAATCATCCATCACTTTCTCCAGTTTGAAAATAAAATAACCTTTAAATTGGGACCACTGAATCCTATAAAAGAAAAAAGTCAGAAAACATTAATAATTACCCTTGCAATTACTTAACACTAAACACAAACACAGACATTATAAAAATGTCTCATAATTTCCACATTATAATGCTTATGTGGACCAGGAAAGTCTTTTACCATTAAATATACAGAATAAGACAGGCGGTGGTAGTGCACACCTTTAATCCCAGCACTCGGGAGGCAGAGGCAGGAGGATCTCTGTGAGTTCGAGGCCAGCCTGGTCTACAAGAGCTAGTTCCAGGACAGGCTCCAAAGCTACAGAGAAACCCTGTTTTGAAAAACCAAAAAAAAAAAAAAAAAAAGAAGAAGAAGAAAAGGAACAGAATAAGCCACGTTTGATGACATATATCTTTTAATTCCAGCCCTTGGAGGACTGAGTGTCTTAAGGTTTCTATTGCTGTGAACAAACACCATGACCACAGCAACTCTTATAAAGACAAACATTCAATTGTAGTGGCTCACTTACAGCTCAGAGGTTTAGTCTGTAAAGGAAACAAGGCAGTTGAGGCAGACAGACATGCTGGAGAGGAAGCTCAAAATACTACAGCTTTTGCAGGCAACAAAAGTGATCTGTGTAAAGCTATGGCATCTGAGACATCAAAGCCTGTATCCATAATGATACACTTCCTTCAACAAGGCCACATCTCCTAATGATGCCACTCCCATGATCTTATGGGGGGGAGGGGGAGAGTTACATTCGAACTACCAAACCGAGACAGAAGGATCTCTGTGAGTTTAAGGCCAGTCCTGTCTACAAAGTTCTAGGCCAATCAGGGATCACAGTGAGATCTCCCCCAAAACAAAAAACAAACAACAACAAACCCCAAATAACTAAGCTCTTTTCCTCCCCCCCTTTTCAGTCATTCTCATGAGGTATTCAGAGTACTGCTACCAGTCTATCACTCAACAAGTAAGGTGGAGAAAGAAATCATAAATTCCAACATAATCCTTTGAATACAAAGAAAAAGATACACATACATGCAGGCATACAAACATGCACACACACGAGAAAAAAATAACAAAGTACCCCATTTTTTATCTCTATTCAGTGCTGGGTAGCGATTTTCTCCAAGATAAAACGCTAACACTGACCAGCTCACTGCAACCCATCTTCCCCAAGCTCACATAAATGCTCACCTAGCATAGATAGTGTGCCCTGGGGCTTGATGCCTAGCACCACGTAAACTGTGAGGTGGGACAGGAGATCAAAATTCAACAAGGTTGGCAGGAGCTAACATGAGATAAGCCCCTCCACCCTTTTTCACGGTAACAACCCACAACATCAAGGTCAAGAGCAATTAAAAGGAAGAATAAGTGATTGATTCCAGCTACTCAGAGGCTGACACTGGAGGACCACTTGAACCAGATCAGACTGTCTCAACGTAAAATTTCCTGAAGAAACAGGAAGATCCATGATCAACAAAATTAGTTTCAAAAGACAGTTTCAAAAGACAGTAAAAAAAGATAGTAAATAGAAAATTCATGACCGAGATTTTTGTGTTAATATACAGAACCCACAGGACGATCAATGTAGGTTCAGAACTGTTGACAGGAGAACTCCAGGACAAAGTTGGCAAAGTTGAAATAAGCTAGACCTGAAAAAGATAAAGCCAGCAGTACAAGAAGAAAGATGTCAACAAAGGGAATTTCTCATACTCAGCAATGCCAGCATCATGGGTCACAGAATCCTGTCTTGTGGCAAGCTGCTCTATGTGCTTTAAATTTTCTGCAGCATGGCCAACCACTATCCACGTGTGCCAGGAGCACCAGCCACTCCTCAGAAGGATCAACCAATAGTACCTCCAGACATTACCAAATGAACTGCCACTAGGTAAGAACCACAACTCTTTAATCCCTTATGCGGAGGACTACAATAAAAAAATGAAACTAGAAAACCCAGAACCTCAAACCAGAATCTCACAATGAGACATAAGGTTTACTTAAAAACAGCATAGCACTGTGACCGTGGAGGGTAAACATCCAGGTTAGTCTTCCTGTTAGCAGCTGTGCCTTTGGCAACACCACAAGCAGTGTCACTATAAAACTGTAACCCAAAATAAATCCCTTTTCCTTCCAGTTGCCTGTGTCAGGATATTTTATCACAGTAATAAGGAGGTCACCAAGACAAGCAGCACATGGGAAGATGCCTATAGGTTGAACATAATAAATATTAAGGAACTTAAGCATGATTTGGTATCAGTAGGGCTTCTATATCCATACCCTGAAGACAAAAAGGGATGACTATCATTTTGCAAATTCAAAGAGCTCACAAGGGTAATTGAAAGTAGCCATCCTAAGAATTGACAAGACAGACATGTATCAAGGCACAATATAGAGAAAGTGCATCAATCCAGTAGCAGTAGCGCAAGCCTTTAATCCCACCACTCAGGGAGGCAGACATAGGTGGATCTCTGCGAGTCCGGGGCCGGTCTGGTCTACACAGTGAATTCCAGGACAACCAGAGATACAGAGACACCCTACCTCAAAAGAAAAAATAAATAAATAAAAATTTAAAAAGGAGAGAGCACATAATCTTAGAACCAAAGAGAAACACATCAGACTTATTAAAGTCAGCGACTCAAGAGCAATAGGAAAACATCTTTAAAATCCAAAGGATGAGAATTTTTTTTAACTATATGCCCAAACTATTCATCAAGTAGGACAGCGACAGTAACACATTTTCAAACAATAAAAGCAGAATTAACCAGTTTGCTGCTCAGCCTTCTCTCACTCCATGAAATCAAACAAACCAAGAAAGGATAACACCGTTTCTAAAAAATGAAGATCACAAATAAATCAGAACTAGAAAGAGGAAGATCCCTCATTAAAAGAACTATGATCTTGGTGGTAAGATATGAAGACTCCTATCTTTATAACATGGTAAAATTTAAAATCTACGGACAATCAATTTGGAATAAACAATCAAGAATGGCTCTCTGGGCTAGCAGGACGGCTCAACAGGAGAAGGAGCTTATTGCTAAATCTGATGACCTGAGTTCAATCCATGGAACCCACACTGTAGGAGAAACAAACTTGTGCAAGTTGTCCTCTGACCTCCATGGGCACTGTTAACACCCCCACACAATTTAAATTTTAAATGTTTCTTCATCACTGGAGGCCCCTGCCTGTAAATCTAGCAGACAAAGTCACCTACAAGGGAGCTGCCTGGGCCAGCCCCCTTCCAAAGGCCACAAAAGTCAAGGGATGACACAGAAGCAGCCTGTCCACCTAACACTGACTAAAAGAGATCTAACCATGGTTTTTACTTGCATTCTGTTTATACTTGTATCAGCAGTGGCATGTTTTACCTCAAGATTGAGGTATTAAAACCAAGAGTGAGGAGACATACTTGGCCTGTCTGGCAGGGATGAATAAATATACTTACTCTAAGGCAGTACTCAAGTCAGTGGTTTCAACCTATGAGTCACATCACTTTGGGTATCCAATAGCCCTTTCACAGAGGTCATCTTAGACCATAGGAAAACACAGATATTTATTACCTTATGATTCATAACAGTAGCAAAATTACAGTTATGAAGTAGCAACAAAAGTAATTTTATGGTTGGGGTCACCACAACATAAGGAACTATATCAAAGGGTTACAGTATTAGGAAGGTTGAGGATCACTGCACTGCTCTAAGGAGATATATGCACCCTTCTTTAACTGTCAGACTATTTGACACTTGCTGTTCTTGCACTCACATTTCTGCACATAACCACCTGTAAATCCAGTTCTGGGAAATTTGATATGCTCTTCTGATCTCCAAGGGTCTCTTCTGACTTCAGAAGTACCAGGAATGCATGTGGTGTACATATATACATACCGGCAAAACACCCCACATATTACTTCCCAACTTATTTCTATTTATTTAAAAATAAAGAAAATATGACAAATCAGTATAAAAAATAAGGGGGAAAATGATCAGTTAGCTTTGACAAACTCTAGTGCGAGTTATTATTACAGTACTTGATGAGGGAAAGACATTCTTCAATATAACTCTGTCACATCCAATGACCTCACTTCCTATTTCTTTTCTAAAACTGAGGCATAGGGAGAGAATGCCCAGCTACTTTCTCATATATACCTCCTGATGGTCAATCTATATGCTCATGCTCACCTACACACAATAATGAACAATCTACATACACAGCTTCCTCGTACATTATTCCACCTCATATTTTTCCCATCTTGATGATTTTTCTTTATTCCTCCCTTTCCTAGATCTAACCTCATTTCTTCATTGTCCTATACAGTAAAAGTCCTAGTGATAGCTCCCAATCAGACTTTTAGCTCTATCACTAAATATAATTGTCCCTATCAAGATCATCTGTGACTGCCATGCTGCTGTGTCCAGTGGTCAACTCTTCTCACACCTCAACTTCCCCCGGGAGCATTCTGAAATGTTACCATTCTTCATTTTCAACTGCTCAATTAGGCAACTCAGAAGTTTAACCTACCTCTTCTCTATGTACAGCCAGTGGTTTCATCCAGTGTCATGTTTACACCTCTGTATGTCAATTAGATCTACTTTCTTAGACTCATCCATTCAACCATGTACTTCATGTTTACATCTTGCTAACAGAATCCAATACTGAACTAATTTTTCCCAACAATAGTTCCTGCCAGATTTTTCCTGGCCCCTGCCAAAATCATCTGTGATGGGTTGAAATTCCTCTCCCACAGCTTCCTGTCAATAAAAAATTCTGCTGTATCTTTAAAATATATAAAGAATAACAGCTGGGAGCCAGGCATGATAGTGCAGGCCTTTAATCCCAGCCCTAGGAAGGCAGGGAGGATTTCTGTGAGTTCAAGGCCAGCCTGGCCTACAATAAGATCCTGTTTCAAAAATAAAATCAAAAGCTGGGTGTGGCAGCACACACCTTTAAGTCCAGCACTCATGAGACAGACAAGGCCTCCAAGAGTTTGAGGACTGAACTACACAGCAAGTTCCAAGACATACAGTAAAATCCTGCCCCAAAATAAATTACTAGTTATTCCAAAGCACCACTATTCCTTAGCCTGAACTAAAGCTATGCCTGCATGGGGCTTAATGTGAAAGCATGGGTTAATGGTAGAGCTGTACTTGAGTGCTGGGCTGAATCATCCATTCCAATGAAAAAATTAAGAATAAACTGCACCCAACTCTCCCTTACAATGCCCAAAAGATTTCAGCAGTCACCCATAGAACAATTCCACTGGCAATCGATCATTATCTCTGCTTCAAACTTGGATTTCACTAAGAGTAAAGACCAAAGTTTTCAAAAGGGCCAAAATGACTCATGGGGAAGATGCATCTGGTTCCATCACCTCTTCCAGTCCTTTGTCATCCCACTCCAGCCCCTCCCTAGTGTGAAAATGCTACACCACACCCCACTACTGTTTAAGTACCAGAAGAACGTCAAAACATTAACTAAAGTATGCACTACAATACCATGTGATGACAGAAAGGTCAAAGGGTCCAGCTAACTCCGTGGAACTCAAAATTACACAAGACTAAGGAAGTCATCAAGGGTCATAAGCACATCTAACACGGGAATGGAGTTTTTCCAGAGGGGTCTTTCTAAAAAGTCTTTAAAGACAGGTGTCCAGAATGGAGGAACATTAAGTCACCATAACAAGAGAACATTATCTAGCAGAGAACTAAGGAATGAAGTGAGCAGAAAAACAGGGCCACAACTTAATCAGACATATGTTCACAGACGCTCAAACTTCACAGGGCCCTACATTCTAAATTCAGCAGTACAAGCACATGAGAATTTCCAGTATGTCTAAAGAGAGCAAATAAAACTGTAATTCATAAAAAGTCTACAATGAAATCCAAAAAACGAGAATAGTATGTAGATAATGAACCCCGATAGAAACCCCAAAATTGTCTGAGAATCTTATAACCCCTATTCCAAGTTTCATTTCCTCAAACTTACGCACCACAATAGTTTCCTAAGGAAATTTTCCTAGCACTCCTGAAGTATGCTGGATTTTGCAAGGGCAAAGCTATGATTTATCCCTCTCTTGCACAAAATCCTTAAGTAACCACTTCCCAGCTAGCTTGTAGGTATGCTTGTCTGTGGGGCTGTCCTTTCTTCATTTCTAGTCATCCCAGTCAGGTTTCCAGGACCCAGCTCATTGCACACACAATAAATATCCTTTAAGAGCGAATGCTCTTTTATGCTCTAGAGCTATCAACAATATAATTAAATGCATGCTTCTCCTAAACTTCAAATGGTTAGACTATTAAATGTAAGTATAGAATATAAGACTCCATTATATTTAGAAAAAAAAAGTTGAACCTAAAACAGCTTGGTAGGAGAGTACTATGTCTAACTTTAAGATTCTATCCTCAACTATCCATAATTAGATCTGGTACCCTCTTCTGGCTTGCAGGCATAGATGCAGGCAGAACACTAAATAAATAATAATTTCTTTTAAAAAAATGTGGGGAATAAAGAACATACTGGGAAAAAAATCATTTATTTAGTTTTTTTAATTTCTAGTTTGCAAAAGATTCCACAATTAATCTACTAGTCAGGTTAAGTTTATAATTATGTTAAAATCTTAAAAAGAATTCACATAAATATTCATAAACACAGGAAAATTTTTCATAAAGGTAAATAAAGCTGATTTCAGTTTTACATTTTTCTGTTATATATCACATGTTAGAAAAGCTAGGCTAGTACAGACATGACACTGGAACATCCTTTATTCACTGAGCATCTCTCCAGTTCCCTAAGGTGAATAAAGGATGTTCCAGTGTCAGACATCTATTCACTGAGCATCTCTATTCACTGAGCATCTCTCCAGTTCCCTAACACAAGCTTGAGGGCCAACCTACCTGGTATTCACAGGGACAAAGAGACCTTGCTTCAAGGTGGGGGGGGACATTATATGAGCCTGCATGGGCGCGCATATATGCACACACACACCCCTCCCTACATACATGAAAAGAACTACATCCTTTTAAGTAGAAATGCAAAGCAAAAAACTACATCCTCTTAAGTAGAAAGGCATAGTCATTTGTCAACCTAATACTGGACCCAACTGATCTTGGACTCATTTAAAAGACTGACTACTTGAAACATCTCTCTTAAAGAACTACACTTTCAGTCAGGCCCATCCACTATTCCAGTTGCTTGAGAGGCTTAGGTAGGAAAACAAAGGTGTACAAAGCATCTCACATGAACAAAAAAACCAATTTATAAAAGCTTCCTCTAGACCTAATTTTCAAAATGTAGTATATCTGGGACAGTGTAATACTGATAAAGGTTGTGACCAAAAGACTAAGTGAAATTTAATATTTACTGTGAAAATACTACAAATGACTGTGTACAGGTTGTCTAAAAACCTAACTAGCCACATAGGATGTACTAAATAAATCCAAGGCCCTTCTCACATCTTTAAATACAGCTAAAGGAACAGGAATAATGTTTTCACAACTCAACGTACACTTACAAGAATCCCATCTTCAACAATGCACAATGTGGTAGTTTGAATGTAATTGGCTCCCTTAAGCTCATAAAAAGTGGCACTATTAGGAAAGTGTGGCTTTGTTGGAGGAAGTGTGTCACTGTGGGGGGTGTGGGCTTTGAGGTCTCCTTTGCTCAAGCTTGACTCAGACAGACCATTTCCTGTTGCCTGTAAGATGTAGCCAGCACCATGTCTGCCTGCATGATGCTATGCTCCCCACCATAATGGCCCCATGATAATGGATTGAACCTCTGAACTGAAAAAGCCACCACCTCAATTAAATGTGGTCTGACAACGCTGGAGAGGTTGTGGGGAAAAGGGAACACTTCTGCATTGCTGGTGGGAATGCAAGCTGGTACAACCCCTTTGGATGTCGGTGTGGTGATTTCTCAGAAAATTAGAAAACAACGTTCCTGAAGACCCAGTAATACCACTTTCGGGTATATATCCAAAGGATGCTCAATCATGCCACAAGGACATGTGCTCAACTATGTTATAGCAGCTTTGTTTGTCATAGCCAGAACCTGGAAACAACCTAAATGCCCCTCGACTGAAGAATAAATAAGGAAAATGTGGTACATTTACACAATGGAGTACTACACAGCAGAAAAAAATAACATTTTGAATTTTGCAGGAAAATGGATGGAGCTAGAAAGCATTATTTTGAGTGAGGTAACCCAGACCCAGAAAGACAATTATCACATGTACTCACTCACAGGTGGTTTTTAAACATAAAGCAAAGAAAACCATCTTACAAACCACAATCTCAGAAAACTTAAGACAACAATGTGGACACTAAGAGAGACTTACATAGATCTAATCTACATGGGAAGTAGAAAAAGACAAGATCTCCTAAGTAAATTGGGAGCATGGAGACCTTGGGGGAGGATTAAAGGAGGGAGGGGAACAGAGAAAAATGTAGAGCTCAATAAATATCAAAAAAAAAAAAAAAAGCTGGTCTAGATTGGAGTACATGGAACCCTGTCCAAAAAAAGAGAGAGAAAAAACAAAAAAGAAAAGAGAAAGGAAGGGAGAGAGGAGGAGAGAAGAGGACAGGAAGGAAGAAAGGGAGAAAGATAGGGAAGAGTCAGTGTTGGGGAGATTTCTGAGTGCTTGTGAGAAAACTCCAAGAAACCAAAAGAAAAAAAAAAAGAGTTGCTGCGGTCATGGCGTCTCTTCAGTGATAGAAACCCTAAGACACATCCATACTTCAATTTAATGAGTAAACCTGAGATTCATTTACTGCACAAATCTGTGGCAAGTATCAACTCAATTTGATCTTACAATATTCATAATTTGAAACCCTCAAACTTCAATGCAATGACTAGTGGAGATGGTGCCTTTCAAAGGCAATTATGGTCATCTACATGGAACCTTCACGAATAGGTTAGTGACTAGAGACAAGAGAATCTCACATTCTCTCAAGTGTAATGAAGTATTAACAAGGCAGACAACAAAGTTTCACCATCACAGGGCCTTAATGATACCTGCCATAGGAATTTAGCAGTCACTGTATTTGGGGTAAACATGAGAGTGAATAGCTGTTTTCTACAAGCACTCTGACCTTGAAGAATCATTGTCGAAAACAGTGATTGCCTGTTTTCTGTAATGTGCAGAATTGGTTTTCTGAGGGCACTTTACAGTCGTTGCATGACTTTGGTCACAATATGATTCTGGCACACCTGAGGTGCTTGGATTATTGTGAACTATGCACAGTACACAATAAAGGAATAAAGTCATGCTGGCATTTGATGCTTTCCTTTAGAGAGACATATAAATTAGATTACAGATCTTGGTATGAGGAAATACTAACAAAAAAAACCCCAACTTTGTATAATAATAAATATACCTTTGTACATCTGTTCGAGGTTCAGTTCAGTTCATCAGAGGCTAGACCTTCCTGCTGCCACATAAGCCTTAAAACACCATCTTGGAGTGCCCTCCTTCCTTTACCAACCCAACAACATAATACAGAACACCCCAACACATACCCTCACTTTAAGACTTCCCAGTCTGAAAAATAGGGAGAAAAGACCTGCTTCACTAAGCCACAGTCTCTATATTATAACAGCAGCCCAAGCAAAAATAGTTAAGTCTACTATTTTGAAGAACCAATGATACAAAATGCACGATCCAAGGTAGGTGTGACAGTGCGTGCCTATAATCCCAGCATTTGAGAAACAGCAACAAAGTATCACAAGTTCCAGGCCAGCCTGGCAGAAACATAACAGATGTCAGGACTGCTGGGACTACAAAATGAGTCCTCCTCCCAAATAAATACACATGTAAATAAAGTGGGGCTGGAGAGATGGTGCAGAGGTTAAGAGCACTGCCTGCTCTTCCAGAGGTTCTAAGTTCAATTCCCAGCAACCACATGATGGCTCACAACCATCTATAATGAGATCTGGTTCCCTCTTCTGCCATGCAGGCAGAACACTGTACACTGGATGGATGGATGGATGGATGGATGGATGGATGGATGGATGGATGGATGGATGGATGGATGGAGCGAGCGAGCGAGCAAGCAGATATGGTTGCACAGGCCTATAGTATTTGAAAGCTGAAGACAAGACTACAGGTGCAAATAAGGACAAAAAGTTCAAGCTCTTCCTGGGCTAGATATCTGTGTCCAATTAAAATTTTTAAAAAACTAAGCAAGGCAGTGCATGTCTTTAATCCCAGCAGCACATGTTAAGCAGAGGTTAAGATCTCTGTGAGTCCAGGCTAGTCAGAACTAGATACCCTGGCTCCAAAATAATAATAATAAAAAATAATAAACACACACAGAAGACAGAGAGAGACAGATGATATGTTCAGATAACCAAAGGAGCCTGGCTTGGCATGATACCTGTTTTTAACAAAATATTCATAATGCAGAATAAAAAATAATAGCAAAGATTTTTAAAAGTCAAGATCACTGTTTTCTTTGACAATCTAAGGTCTAAGTGACAGCTACCCTGACAAATAATGGACAGATTCTGAACATACAGAAATTAAGAAGTAAACAAGATTGTTGAAGGAGAGAGGGCCTGCTGTTGGTCCCGGCTAGCTTACACCCGATATAACCACACAGAAATTGTATTAATTAAATTTACTGCCTGGCCCATTATATCTAGCCTCTTCTTGGCCAACTCTCACATCTTGATCTAACTCTACCAATCTGTACAATGCCACGAGATTGTGGCTTACTGGGGAAAGATTCTAACCAACATCAGTCTCAGGAGCTTCATGGCGTCTGCCACACTGCCTTCTTCCCAGCATTTCGTTCTGTCTACTCTGCCTACCTGATTTCTGCCCTATCAAAAGGCCAAGGCAGTTTCTTTATTCACCAATGAAAGCAACACAAATACAGAAGAACCTCCTACACCACAAGACGAACTTATCTCTAAATAATTACACACACAGTCAAAGTTCACATATTTTCTAAAGTTAAGAGTATTGCAAAGCAGGGCGGCGGTGGCGCTCGGGAGGCAGAGGCAAGTAGATCTCTCTGAGTTCAAGGCTAGCCTGGTCTACAGAGTGAGTTCCAGGACAGGCTCCACAGCTACTAGGAAATCCTATCTCGGGGGGAAAAGTTATCTTGGGTCTGGAGAAAAATCTAGGCATGATGATGTCTACCTGTATAATCCCAGTGTTGAATAGGTGAAGACAGGATTCCTAGGATTTGTGGTCAATAACATAACTTAATTGGGGAGTCCAGGGTCCCAGTAAGAACTTGTCTCAAAAATCAAGGTGGCCAAGTGTAATGGCACATACTTTTAATACCAGCACTCAGAAGAGAGAACCAGATAATTCTTTCTGAATTAGGTCAGCTTAGTCAACATACCGAGTTCCAGTCCAGGTTGAAGAAGAGAACCTCACTATACCTGTATCTATCTCTTTCTCTACCTACCTACCTACCTTCCATCCATCCATGAATAACTACCGAAGACCAACATCTGCCCCAACCCCTCCCCCTACCTATCTGCACTAGCATGCACATAAAATGAGTTTTTGTTGTAAATAAAACTTTTCCTTTTGTCTTTTAACCTAGGTCTCTGTGTGCCACAGTGGGAAGTAAGTCTAGTTCTGCCTACTCAGCTACAAAACTGTGAGTAAAAACAAAGCATCATAAAACATCAAAGCTTCTACAGAGAAAGACATGAAATCATGAAAAATTTTGCATGTAAAATATTCATTCATACACTACATAACTATATTTTGGCCAGCAACTAAGAGAATACAATGGAAATGAAAAACTCCTATTGCCTAGTTTGATGGCACAGCCACACCATCAAAATAATGTGCTGCAACAAACACTACGGTATGGACCTCGTGAGTATCCCAACAACCCACCGCGCCGTGTATTTTAGAACAGCAAAGCATATTCAGTTCACAATACTTGGAATGAACATGTGACTCACTGATCTACATACATTTTACTGCTGGAGAACATCTAGCAAAGTTGACTGTGTAACAGCAAAGTGCATGGTGCCAGTTGCAGCCTCAGACACCAAGAGGACCCACTGATTGCAATCTCCAATGTTTACAAGTAATATCAACTTCCAACAATGTTCTCCAAAATATCCCTATGGAGTGATGTAGAAAGCCTTTTGAACAGTCTTAAATGACAAAAACTGAAGTTACCCTATGAAGAAAAACGTAAAATATTATCAGCATACATTTTTAACTTTTTAAAAAAAGTTTTATCAGTATAAAATGGTTTTTGTTTGGTTAGTTTTGTTTTTTCCACATAGGGTTTGTCTGTGTGTAGGCTTGGCTGTCCTCTATGGAACTCACTCTACAAACCAGGTAGGCCTCAAACTCAGAGATCCAATTGCCTCTTGCCTCCTTAATTCTGGGGTTAAAGGTACACCACCACTGCCTGACAATATGAGTATTTTATCTGCATGTATGTATGTGCACCGTGAGCATGCAGTGTCCACGGAGGTCAGAAGAGTGTCAGTTCCTCTGGAACTGGAGTTACACAGATGGTTTAAGCCACCATGTGGGTGCTGAGAAGCAAACACAAGTCCTCTGCAAGCAAGATTAATGCTCTTAACCACTAAAACATCTCTCCAACCCCATCAACAATGTTTTTAAAGTTGTCACACTTGGGCTGGGCCAGTGATTTCCTACAGTGAATATGACAGCAAGACCACAGACCACAGAAAAAACAAGAAAGGCAAGCAACAAGGTAGTTATGAACCTACTAAAATGATCTGAGGCAAAGAATTTAAAAAAAAAAGGAAAAAAATCAAAATCTTTGAATGAAGACAGGAAAGACAACAGTCCTATACCTAGAGCAGTCTTAGTATCATCACCAGTACCTACTCACTGACTCAGTAAATACCTCCAAATGTAGGGCTGGGTGTGGCGGCACAAACCTTTAATCCTAACACTACACTGCAGGAGGACCAATCAGTAGTTGAATGCCATCCTCAGCTACATATAGAGTTCAAGGCCAGTCTTAGCTACAAGATACTGTCCATATCTAAAAAGAAAAGTGTTCACATTCTACCCATTCAATATTGCTCCATGAAGAAGCACTGTATATAAAATCCCTAAACAATGAGACCAGTCCCATGACCAATGAGATAAAGAATGCAGTAAATTCAGAAGAAAAGAAAAAAACAACTCTGCAAATCACTATGGAAAGAGCCCTAAAACACAACCAGAATAAAGCAATCTAGAAAAACAAATTCATTTAGCATGAAAACTTTAGAGACAACGTGATAATGGATAAGCCACCTTATCTTCCCAACTCAGACACTAGAATAGTGTAAAACCCAAGTATTGGGGCTAGAGAGATGGCTCAGTGGTTAAGAGCACTGACTGCTCTTCCAGAGGTCCTGAGTTCAATTCCCAGCAACCACATGGTGGCTCACAACCATCTATAATGAGACCTGGCGCCCCCTTCTGGCATGCGGGACACATGAAAGGAATGTTGTACGCATAATAAATAAATCTTTAAAATATATATATATATATATATATAATATATAAACCCAGGTATCAGTAAAACCTCTCATATCCCTCAAATTTCAAATACTTCTACAATATATGCCTTTTTCATATAATAAAGAAAAGGCCAGGTTTATGTACCACAAACTAAAATTGAAGGAGCTCTAGCACATTCCAGCATGGTAAACATGGCTATGGCCAGTCTTGCCCTTCCCCCAATTCCCTCTTCCTAAAACCATTACATTACATTCTTAAAGCTAGCTACCAAGATCCATTCCCTTTGGAATCCATTCCATTTGGCCACTTCCTCCTCCTGAGACTACCAAGGTCCAGCTATCAAAAAGTCCAGCAACCAAAATCCCCCTTTAACATGCCCAATTAAAATACACTACCACATCCTAGCCCATTCTAACACAGACCTCTCTCTCCCTTTTTTCTTCTTAAAAATTACACCTGCAAGGTCATTTGCTGTTTTTCAGCCTGGGTCAGAAATCAGTCACCGGTCTTCCCTTGTTTAATAAAGGATCTGTGAAAACAGATCCTTGGCTGTGGCTTATGCCTAACTTAGGATCTGGGAGGGAACACTCTGAGGTGTGCAGGTCCCTTCAAAAATACTATGTATTGACCACGCCCAAGTATAACTGCATCACTTACCATCTGTACACTCCTAAGCTTTATAAGTCTTGCCCCACTTTAAAAAGAATATATACTTCACAGAGAACAAAGGATTAAAGCAGGGTATGCATAGGAAATATTTGATGTCTTATACAAAATATATTCATATCTGTCTCTCCTAGGGTTTGGTGGGAGAGTTAACAACCCAAAGCAAAAGTTCCCATGTGAGCCAGTCATATGCACATCTGCAATTTCAGTACTAAGGAGACTAAAGTAGGATCATACATAAATCTAAGGGCAGGCAGCCTGAGCTACAGAGCAAGATTTTATCTAAAAAATTTTTGCTAGGGCTGGAGAGATGGCTCAGTGGTTAAGAGCACTGAATGCTCTTCCAGAGGACCCAGGTTCAATTCCCAGCACCCACATGGCAGCTCACAACTGTCTGAAGATCCAGTTGCATGGGATCTGACACCTTCGCACCAATGCACATAAAATAAAGTTAAATAAATCATAAAAAAAATTGCTAGGCAGAAGTGATGGCACATGCCTTTAATCCCACCACTTGGGAGGCAGAGGTGGGCAGATATCTGAGTTCAAAGCCAGTCTGATATACATAATTAATTCCAGGTCAGCAGACCTACATAGTGAGATCCTGCACACGTAAACCTCATGTTGAAGCCAAGCATGGTAGAGCACACCTTTAATCCCAGCACTCCAGAGGCAGAGGCAGGTGAATCTGAGTTCAAGGCTAGCCTGGTCTACATATAAAGTTCCAGGACAGTAAAGACTACACAAAGAAATTCTACCTTTAAAAAAAGTACTGAAATCCATCCATTATGTATTAAGTAATATGTGCTAATAGGAAAGCCTTGGGGGAAGGAGGAGAGACTAGGGAGGTATGAAGGTTAAGAGTGCTTAAGGGACCTAAATTTGAATTCTCAGCATCCACATAAAAAGCAGGGTGTGGCTTTTCATGCCTGTAACCCCAGCATTACAGGATGGAGATGGGGGATCCTGAGAGCTCCAATCAACCCAGCTTAGCCAAAAAGGTGAGCTTCCAATTCTGGCATTCGTATGTGGACAGGCATGCTCCCAAAGTTCATACACACAAACAATAACACAAAAGTAGTATTACTTTAGGGATTATAGGTACAGACAGTGAAATTAACTTATAAAACTAAAGCTCATATAACAGACCAAGTTTCAGATGCTACACCCTTAAAATTAAAGGAGAAATCAGCAGTAGTAAGACCTGAGGAAGGGGGAAAAAAACAAAAGTCTTTAATCTGTAGCTTCCACCATTTAAAAAAAAAAAAACAAAAACACCTGCGGCTAGTAAGATGGCACACAGCCTGACCTGAGTTTGAATCTGGGGCCAATGGTGGAAGGAGATAACTCTTGCCAGGTATTCTGACCTCCACACCTGTACCCAGACACACAAAAGAAAGAAACATGAGCTCGGGGCTTCCCGGATTTTGTGAACTGACAGCCATGCGGAAGTGGGCTTCGGTGATGCAACTGCCTTTGAGTCATCTCCGCTCCTATAAACAACTCACTCATATTCCTCCTAAAAGTATCCCCAATAAAACTCATTAGCTCACCAAGTTCCGTACTTTGATCTGTCGTGGGCTCCCAATCTGGGGTGAGTAGATGAGTGGAAAAAGACCACACAGCACTGGTCTAGCAAGGATTTAAGTTTTTGTTTAAAAATGGAAATCAGAAAAATTCTTGGCTTTAGTTCATTTCTTAAAGCACCATCAGACAGACTAGACAATAAAATAAAAAGCCCAAGCAAACTCCCCAAAGGGTGAGGAAAAGCTGATCTCTGGGACCTACCTGTTCAAGAGGAAATAACAGTATAGAGGTCAAGGCCCTAAACTAAGAATCATCACAAAAAAATACCACCAGGAAGCATGGCAGCCCAACTTGAGAGCAACAGTTCAAAATGAAATGCTCTTGGCCGCTGTGCCAGTGAGTGAAGAGAAGATCTGAGGGACCACTCTGCTCACACTGAGCTCCTGAATGTGGCACAACAGAGGTCATGTCTAGAAACCAAACCCCATAAGGAGACAGCTATGGCTACAAAGTGAGACTAAAAACAGGGGTGAGCACTACAGACTGGGTACATTTTGTTTAAAAAAAAAATCTTGGGGCTGGATTTTTAAGATACTTCAACAGTTAAGGGTACTCATAGCTCTTCCAGAAGACCTGGATTCATTTCCAAACACCACAAGACAGCTCACAACCATAACTTCACACAGGCTTCTGATCCTGGCAGGCATGGAATTCACACAGTGCACAGACATATATGCAGGCTAAACACCCATACACATTAAAAATTTAACATTCTTAACATTAGCATTATATCCACCTTTGCAAGTGTGTAATGACAGATCCATGTAATAATTTCGGGCTATATTAATCCAATCATTCCATTTCCAGAACCATGGATTTTTTTGTGGAAAAAGTTCACTAAAAAACTCCACATATTGGACTGGGGATGTAGATCAGGAGCGAAGCACCTACCTAGCTCACAGAAAGGTCTGGATGTGATCTCCAGCACCAGGAAAACAAAGTAATCACTATCTGGTTCTGCAGCTGTGACTCAATGGTTGCACACGGAGCAAGGCCCAGGTTCTACTCTAGGACCAGGGAAAAGCAAGCAAGCAAAGACTACACCTAATTTGGGGGGGGGGAAAAATCATCCAAACTTGACCAAATGCAATAAAGAGTATAAAAGCACCAACCATTTAATACAGAACACCTAAATATAGTAAGCAGAGGATTCAAAATCTGATGGACTCTCAGGCTACCTACCTGGTGACCCAGTAGGAGAGGATAACTTTCACTAGAGCAATGTGCTTAACAAGAAGTTAAGGCAGTTTGTATAGACCAGACTAATAAGCATCACAGTCTCTAAAATACCACCCCCCCCCCCCGCGCACCCTGCCCTTCCAAGATAGGGTTTCTTTGCATAACCCTTGGCTGTCCTGGAACTTACTCTGTAGACCAGGCTGGCCTTAAACTCAAGAGATCTGCCTGCCTTTGCCTCTCAAATTCTGGGATTAAAAGCATGTACCAACACTCAGCTAAAATAATCTTGCAAGTCAAAACAAAACAAACAAACAAAAAACCTTGAGGAAATAAAATGCTTTTCTTAAAATACAGAAATAGCTTAGTCCTGTCAACAACACAAGCAAAAGAGGCAATAATATTTTAGGGAGTCATTTATTTTTAAAAGATGGTACCTAGTCATTTTTAGGCTTTTTCTATATAAGTAAAACTAGTGACTTGCATCCATTTTGGGTGTTCTGCCTACATATAATGTGCACATAACATAAATGTGCACCACAACCATGGACTGTGCCCATGGAGGCCAGAGAGGACATCAGCTCCCCTGGAACTGGAGTTACAGAGAGTTGTGAGCCTACAAGTAGGTACAAGAAATCAGAACTGAGTCCTCTGGAACCACTGAGCTATCTATCTCTCCAGAACAGCAAATGATTTTTGTTTTTTAAGAAAGGGATTCACTGTGTAGCCTTGGCTGTCCTGGAACTGATTATGTAGACCAAGCTATTCTCCAACTCAGAGATCTGCCTGTTTCTGTCTGTAACCCTCTGCAGGGCCCCATCATGCCTGGCAAAGATTCCATTCTTAGCTGACATGCTCAGGAATACAAATGTTAGTCACATTAGGTTGTTTTTGGTTTTTTTGACACAGGGTTTCTCCTACAGCTTTGGAGGGTCCTGGAACTAGCTCTTGTAGACCAGGCTGGCCTCGAACTCAGAGATCCACCTGCCTCTGCCTCCCGAGGGCTGGGATTAAAGACGTGCACTACAACCTCCGCCCGGCTGTTTTCATTTTTTTTAAGACAGGGTTTCTCTGTGCAGCCCAGACTATCCAAAAACTCACACTGGATCAGGCTGGCCTTGAACACGGAGATCCACCAACCTCCCAAATCCTGAGATTAAAGGTGTGTGCCACTTACCTCCTGGCCATGATGGATATATTTTAATAGACCACTGAAGAGGTTCTGCTTGTATAACTACTAAATTATGCACTACACCAGATATTTTTTCTTCCTGAAATCCAGCTACTTATTAGAAAGCTAAACTATGGTCATAAGCAAATCTTGTAAGAAATGAACACTTGTTAACAAAGACAGAGCTGAGCATGTTGGGGCCTGCATGTAATCCCAGCACTACAGAGATGAAAGCAGAAAGAACCTAAATTCAGAGTCAGTGTAGGTACCTTAAAGAGCATTAGCTCAAAATTTTTAAGGGAGCTGAGATGTAGCTCAGTGGAAGAGCTCTGGTCTAGCACATGAGATACTAGGTTCCAGCTCCAGTGCCTACAGTAAAAACAATAACAATATGAAGGCGTCAACAACAGCAACAACGAGGAAAGCTGAGGGTAAGAGCTCATCTGTAATCCCAGTACTCGGTGGCTGAGATAGGACCGTCTAGAGTGAGGTCAATCTAGGCTACCTAATAATTCAGAGCCATCTGAGCTGGAGCTTGAACCTGCCTGGCTCAGCTGCCCAAAACTTTAATCCTGGAAGGCAGGGACAGTAAGGATCACTGAGTTCAAATTCAACCAGGGCTACAGAACGAGACCATGTCTGAAAATGATAATGACAGGGAAGATACATAGTCACTTGCTGAATGTTATACTAAAACTAAGCAGAGCTCACTAACACTGAACCCAAAATACCTTTTCCTCGCGCCTGCTCCGCACCCACCATCCTCAGTTTACAAAGACAGGCTGTCTTACAAAACATGCTGAGCCAGAGAGTGAAAGCAACTTCTATTACACCAACTACAGAACAATAAACCAAATTTTTCCTTTTGAAAAATACAGTATAAGTTCAGATTAACAACATTTGGAAACAAGCCTAGTAAGATATTGGGTATATGTAGTAAGTTAGCTAATTTAGATTCTGTCAGGACAGAGACAACTTCATCTGGAATGTGTCATATAATCACCCTAATAAATACAAGTTAGACGTCAAACAACCACAAGGGTAAGTATGACAACAAAAGGCTGGATACAGGACAGTACAAAAAAAAAATGTCAACAACTCCCTAATAGTATCAAAGCAACAAAACTGTGGGAATAAACCTGTTTTCAATGATCAAGAAACACCATATTGAAACATTCTTTTCTATAGTTCTTTCAAGCTAGCAGGTTCTCCTTGTGCCAAAGCAGATATCCAGAAAACTTTGATAGATTCTTAACAATTATTAGGCTACACACCAGGACTCTTGCCTTCACTGTGATCTTTAAGGCATCTCCAATTTTTTACTAAACTTATTGATTTATTCTTATGTACGAGTTCGAAGACAACTTCTCGGAGTCAGTTCTCCTTCCATTAAGTGGGACTCCCTAAGTGGAATTTCCAGATGAAACACGTCCTCAGCAAACACCTTAACCAGTTGGGCTGTCTCACCCACCGCCAGGGTGGCCTATTATGTGAGCGGTCTGAAATCCTCTTTTCCCACCTTCTTAAACAACTACAAAGATAGGTAGGCCTGTGAACATGGACCCATGCTTCTACTTACATTGTTTCTCCAGTCTTGGCTACGTGACAGAGAAACTGATCCAGGACTGGACAAACTTCCTTTTTCCCCCTCTTCTCAAAATCTGGATAAGGGAAAGAAAAGAAAGGTTATTACTATGTCCTCTCCAAGAAAACTTTATTCACAAAGTCTTTCTCTACATTAGAAAATAAGAAAATTGGTCTCGGCTGGGCGTGGAGGCGCACGCCTTTAATCCTAGTATTCAGGAGGCAGAGGCAGGCGGATCTCTGAGTTCGAGCCCAACCAACCCGGTCTATAGAGTGAGCTCCAGGACAGCCCCAGGTGTACAGAGAGAAACCTTGTCTCAAAAACAAAACAAAATAAAAACGAAAGAAAATCAGCCTCTCACCCGAATACCCGCAGCCACCCGAGTTCCTACCTCCGTGTCACCCTTTTCCACCGACAGCGCGAATTCTCCTAAAGGGGGCACTCCACCTCACTAATCCATCCTTCACAGTGTTTCCCCAAGAGCGGTGCAGGGGAGCCCCAGCATCCGATCCCGGCCCCGATCCCCGCAGCGTACATCAGAATGCAGCTACTCCCAAGTCACCCCACTAAAGCCGCCATCCCCCAAATGCTCCTGGATGTCAAACGGGGGTTCTCAGGACGCCAGGACCCGCAGTTCCAAGTTTGGGAAGCAGTGTTCTCGAGCCTGTTGCTCGCCAAGCCTCGGTCCCGGCGTGGGGAAGGCGAGTGGGGCTCCCCAGGCCCAGAGGCCGCCGCCGCACGACGAGGCCGCGCCGGTGCCAGGCGCTCCCCTCCCCCCACCTCCGCGGCCCACACAAAGCCGGGCGCGGGGGCCGCGGTGAGACGCGGGCGGCCTCCGCCCGAGAGCGCGGCCGGCAGCGCGGCGACCCCCACCTTTCAGCGCCTCCTGCAGCCTCTCGACGTCCATGGCGCCGCGGAGTCCCTCGCCGCCGGCGCCTCCCTCGGCCGCCGTCCCGGGGGCCGCGGCGCCCGCCCCCGCCCCCCCGACGCCCGCCCCCGCCCTCGCACACACTCCGCCACACGCCGGCGACCGGGGAGGGGGGTCCCGGAGGGAGCCGGGGGGAAGCGAGAGACGGAGCGAGACCGACAGAGCGAGAACCTCCCCGAGCCGCTACCACCAGCCCTCCAACATGGCGCCCGGCACGTCAGCGCGCGCACGCTACCCCCGCCCCCCCAGCTGTCGTCCTCGCTCCCGCCACGCGCGCGCGCGCACTCGTACACGCTCGTGTGTGCGCGCTCGGCCCGACCCAGTGTGCGGGCGCTGAGGGAGGCGCGAGTTCGGAACCCGCGGCTGCCTATGCTCTCTGAAGAAGTCGCTGAAGCGACGGAGTGCCTGTGGTGTGTCACTTCGCCTCTCTGAACCTCGGTTTCCCCATTCGTACACTGACGGCCCTGGTGCCGATCACTGTGTACTTCTACAATGATCACTGGACTTCAGAGACTACATTTTTCCAATTTCGGGTTGTTGTTTTGTTTTGTTGGTGGGGGAGGTGGTTTTTCAAGACGGTTTTTCTGTGCCGTCCTGGCTGTCCTGGAACTCGCTCTGTAGACCAGGCTGGCCACGAACTCAGAGATCCTCCTACCTCTGCCTCCCAAGTGCTGGGATTTAAAGACATGGCCACCACCGCCAGGCTTCATTGTGTTTTGTTTTTATTTCCAAGGATCTTGTGTTTCCCAAACTAGAAGATGACCTTATGCTATTCATTCTTTTGACTTCCTCCCAAGTGTTAGGAAGATAAAGGTGTGCCATTCCTGGTTTTATGAGTGCTAGGATACAAACCCGGGATTTAGCAAGCATTTTACCACCTGAGCCACATTCCAGCCCAGTATGCCTTTTCTTTTTTAAATTATAGTCTACTGACTTCTGTACTGGGGAAGGGGTGTGTCACAACGTGCGTGAGGAGGTCAGAGGACAACTTTTTTCTCTTTACCCCTCCCATGGATGAAACACAGAGCCCTCAGGCTTCCTGGTAAATGCCTTTACCTATTGGGGCCTCTCCCTGGCCCCTATGCATTTTCAAAACAAAACAGACTTACTATTATTGCCTGCCCAAATCCAACTTTGATACTCGCTGAGAAGTGATGGCTACAACTGAGTGACCAAAAGCCTGAAAATCTAGACACTGGATTTTTAGCTCATCTCTTCTCCCTGTGTGACTTTGGGCTAGTAACCTAAAGTCAAGAAATTCCCCAAGCCTCAGTGCATATGTGAGCACCCCAGAGCCCTGCACATGCTGGGTAAGGCTCTACCACTGAGCTAAGTCCTCAACCCTTGAAGCCTCGCTTTTCTCATTGTAAGTAAGGTCAGGAAAATGGTTCACAGGTAAAGGCACTTCCTGCCAAGCTAGGACCTAAGTTGATTTTCTGGAGCCTCACACGGTGGAAGGAGCAAACTGACTGCCACAAATTATACCCTGATCCTTAGACATGCCCACTGCCATAAACACACAATGTGAAAAAAGGAAGAAAGAAAGGAACGATGGCTAGGAGGCAATCACCACATTGGCAACGATTGATTCTGAAGTGTTCAGGCAGCTGCTGTTTTATTATCATGGGCATCCATTCTTACAGGACAAGGAAGGAGAGGGCAGCAGTCTGGGAGGGGCTCTTCAGCCCTGACCAAAGGAGACAAAGTATGTCAAAACAGTTCCCTGAACTCAGTCAGAGCCTAACATATCTGGCTCTTACCAGCAAGACGGCTCATCAGCTGATGCTTGGAGCCAGAGTTTGATCCACGGTACCCATGTGGCAGAAAGAGAAAAGCTGACTCCCTCTGGTTGTCCTCTGACTTCCACAACGCACACGTGCATGCACATACACATAAAATAAAATAAAAGTGATTGCTTATTCAATCTTTTTTTTCCCAAGGCCCACCGACTACGTTGTCAATAAAGAAGGGAAGAAGCCTGTTGCTTGATTCGTCTAAGACAAGACACAGAATCTCGACCCAGCCATTACAAAGTTGACCTTAAACGAGCATGGCTCGGACTCTAACCCTAGGCCGTAGATGCAAGCAAAATACTCCCAGGCCCAGAATACCCCTGTCAATTTTGCTGACAAGTTGTCTGGATCTTTAGGGCACCATTGATCAGAATATGTGTTCAATCTCAAGAAGGTTTTTGGGGAGGACTATGTCGAAACCATTGGCTGTCACTGCCGTATGCCGTGGGTCCCTGCAGCTCTGAATGGACCACTGACTCCACAATGAAATTTAACTTCTCCTTTCTGCCACCGTAGAGCTGAGTCTCTGACGTCAAAGCACAACACAGCTGCCACCAGCCACATGCAGATATTTAAGTCTAAGGAATCAAACTCAATGAAATTTAAGATTCAGTTCCTGGATTCTTCAATAAAAGACCAGTTCCTCAGAAGCCAGCCGCGTTTCAAGTAGTTCTTGTATTCCACTGTTACAAGGTTACAGAGAGTTCTACTGGAACCTTCCTCTGGAGAACAAGCCAAGTCCATTCCTGTCACGCTGCTTTGTCCCTTGCGTTACTCTCGGCTTGGGTCAAATGGAACATTTTTTGTGGCTCTTCAGAATTGAGTATCTCTTTCTATTCTGTGTCCTAGGGATGGAACCCAAGGCCTCTGGCATGCTAGGCAAGTGCTCTCCTGCTGAGCCCCACCCCTCTATTTATTAACCTGCCCCCCATTCCTTCCTCCTCCTTTCTCTTCTCTTCTCCCTTCCTTTCCCTCCCTTTCTCCTTCCTTCTCCTGTCCTCATCTTCTGTCTCCAATCTTCCTCTAGCTCCGTTTTCTTTCCCCCTTTGGGTTTTTTTTTTTTTTTTTTTTTTTTTTTTTTTTTTTTTTTTTTTTTTTTTTTTTTTTTTTTTTTTTTGGTTTTTCGAGACAGGGTTTCTCTGTAGCTTTGGAGGCTGTCCTGGAACTAGCTCTTGTAGACCAGGCTGGCCTCGAACTCACAGAGATCTGCCTGCCTCTGCCTCCCAAGTGCTGGGATTAAAGGCATGCGCCGCCACCACCAGGCATCCCCCTTCTTTTCCTCCCTCTCTCTCCACTTCCTCCTCCCTTCCCTCTTCTCTTTCTCTCCCTTCCCATCTCTTGTTCACCTTTCTCTCCCTTTCTCCCTCCTTCATCTCTCCACTTCTCTCTTTTCCCCTCTTCTCATTTTTCTCCCCCTCCCTCTTTTTCTCTCTCTTCTGCCCTCCCTCACCTGTCCTATTCTCTCCTCCTTCTCCCTCTTCTCCCCCAACACCTCAAATTTTTACGGACAAAATTGCACTCTGTAGACCATGCTGGCCTGGAACTGGCTATGTGGCCCATACTGACTGCCAGCTCACTACGCTCCTGCCTTCTTAGCCTGCTGAGTGTTGAGATTACAGGCCTTGATCACCATGCCCAGCTACCATGGGTCATTTCTCCAGCTTTCTCCTTTAGGGTTTTCTGTTGAAAGCTCCTCTCCTGTAGTAGTTCACTGTGCAACCTTCTTCATACATACATTTCTGGCCTTGTGCTAAACTCCACTTCCCCTGTTCCCTTAGGCTGGCCTTGCTGCATGCACTTCTCTTCTGTCTTGTGTCCTATCTGGAGGTCAGGCTTGCAAAGAGAATAGAGGCAAAAGAGGAGCCTAAGGACTACTTCCTTTGGTTCGTTTCCTACATCCTCCTGGAATTCTTGACTTGCCAGCCTGCAAACTCCCTGGGAGGAAAGCGGGACTGAGATGTTGGTCACAGAACTCCCTGGTGTGGGACAATTCTGTACTCTGTCAGTTATGTTTTAAAAAAACGCTGATTGGCCAGTAGCCAGGCAGGAAGTATAAGCGGGACAACCAGACAGGAAGTAGAGGCGGGGCAATGAGAACAGGAGAATTCTGGGAAGAGGAAAGCCCATTCCTCTGCAGTCCTGTCCCAACCACAGAAGAAGGAAGATGTGATTGCCTTGCTGAAAAAGGTACTGAGCCATGTGGCTAACATAGATAAGAATAATGGGTTAAGGGGCTGGAGAGATGGCTCAGAGGTTAAGATCACTGACTGATCTTCCAAAGGTTCTGAGTTCAAGTCCCAGCAACCACATGGTGGCTCACAACCATCTGTAATGAGATCTGATGCCCTCTTCTGGCCTGCAGGTGTACATGCAGGCAGAATACTGTATACATAATAAAGAAAACATTTAAAAAAAATAAAAAGCTGATCTTTTTTAAAAAAAAAGAATAATGGGTTAATATAAATTATAAGAGTTAATAAGAAGCCTGAGCTAATGGGCCAATCAGTTTATCATTAATATAGACCTCTGTGGCCAAATGGCTGTGGGACCTGGTGGGAGGACAGAAACCAGGCAGGACAGAAACCCAGACAACAACTCCCCAAGATTCTTGGGATCTCGCCTATGTAAGATCTCTCTCTACACTGAGTCAATGTGCATGATGGAGGGCAAGGGCTGTACCATAGAAGACCCTGGGGACTTCTGCCTCAGGGGCTTGACGGCAGAAGTCAGTTGTCACTCATGAGAACACTGGTTAGACCTTGGCATGAGCCTAATGGAGAAAAGCAGAAGAGCGCTTAGACTGGGCACGCTTTCCGTGACTAAAGCCCTAGCTGATGCTGTCACTGCAGCCAAGGCTCGATCAACTAGAACAACCCATGGGGACAACTTCCCAATTACTGATAAAAGGAGCCATGAAAGAGGACAATGGTTATAATGGTTCCACTTCTGAAATTTCAGGATAATTTTTTTCTTTTTCTTTTTAATCTTTTCTTTTTTTGAGACAGGGTTTCTTTGTGGAGCCTTGACTATTCTGAAACTCACTTTGTAGATGAGGCTGACCTCGAACTCACAGAGATCCATGTGCCTATGCCTCCCAAATTCTAGGATTAAAGGAGTATACCACCATGCCCAACTCAGGATAATTTCTTATGTGTAATAGAAAACTAATGCAAACAAAAATTAAACAGTAACAAAAATTACTAAGTTTTTTGGTTTTTGGTGGGGGTGGGGGCAGGTGTAGGATCTCATCATGTGGTGACCTGCCAGACCTGACTGAACTAGAACTCCCTTTACAGATCATGCTGGCATCAAATTTACAGAGATCCACCTAACTCTATCTCCAGAGTGCTGGAATTAAAGGCTAACTTCATGCCAGTTCCACATGCCCAGGGGAGAAGTCACAGGGTTCTGGCAGGAATCAGCAGGTTCGGCAGGATGGAGTTTAAGAATGGCGGTTGCCATGTGCTTAGGCATAGTGGTGGGAGCTTATGTTAGGCATTGCTTACATCATAGCAGATAAGGAAGCAGAGAGAACATAGCATGAACCAGGAGCCGCGAACGTGCTTCAAAGGCCAATCCCCGTAACTGCTTCCTCCAGGCCACCCCCAGTTCACCCTCAGCCCACCCCACCCCCACTTCCTAAAGATTCCATAGTGTCCCTAAGTATTGCCATCTGCTGGGGACCAAGTATTACAAGCTGAGCCAGTGGGGGACATTTCAGACTTAAACCCAAACAGAGAAGGACCTTAACCCACAGCAAAGACCCACGGGCGGGCTGTAGCCCCACTGCACTGTGTGTGTGCAGGGGAAGAAGCTGAGCACGAGGAAGACAGAGAGTAGGTAGCAGAAGATGGGGACAGAAAGAAAGGGAGAGAGAACACACCCAGGGTAACTTCAGAGAACACGTAGAGGGAGATTTTTATAACCCCACGGGAATTACTGGGGTCTGGCTGTCCTTTTGAGGTGAGTCTGTGGGAAAAGACAAGAAGAGACTCAGAAAAAAATGAAGAAAAACCGACATCCAGTCGCCACAGGATGGAGACCAGCAAACAGGCCTGGGTTGAAATAGCTGGATTACTACTCAGGAAACAAAGCAGTCACTAGAAAGAAAAACATAGAGAATGGGAGAACATATCTGTAAACTATTCCTCTGAAAGGGGGTTAATAGTCATAACATATAAGCAACTGACAAAATTCACTAACAGCTAGTTTTGAAATGAGCATTATAGGGGATGGAGAGCTGGTTCAGCGGCTAAAACGTACTTGCTGCTCTCAAAGAGCACGCATGTTCAGTTCCCAGCACCTACGCGGCAGATCACAAATGCCTATAACTCTAGTTTCCAACTTCTTCTGGTCTCTTTGGGCCCCACAGGCACCTGATGTACATAGAAGCCTGTGTATACACACAGACACATATATGAAAATAAAAATTTGAAATGAGAATTAGACCTAAATGTTCATTTTTCTGTGTGTATGTGTATATTCATGCTTGTGTCTGTATGTACATATGTGTGTTCAGGTTTACATGTGTGTACATGCATTTGGAACTCAAATCATGTAAAGCAATCTGAAGAATCCCCTTTTATGGCATGTCATTCTATCTGTTATATAACAGGAGGTGTCGGTGAGTCCTTCACAATGGGTTATTCATAGATAATGACATCACTGTGTATATTTACAATCTAGAAAAAGCTGAGCAAGGTGGAACATTTCTGTAATCCCAGCACTTGGGAGGCAGAGGCAGGTGGATCTTTGAACTCAAGGCCAGCTTGATCTACGTAGTGAGCGTTCCAGGACAACCAGGACTACACAGGGAGAACCTGTCTCAAACATTAAGTAAATAAATAATGGTGGGCCTGTAGGGAGTTCACTGAGAGGGCTCCTGTCGTCACCTGGCTCCCTCAGACTCCAACCCCCTTCCATAACCGATCCTGATCACCAGGCTGTCAGGCAGTGGTGGTGCATGCCTTTACTCCGAGCACTAGAGAGGCAGGGGCAGGCGGATGGATCTCTGAGTTTGAGGCCAGCCTGGTCTATAGAGTGAGTTCCAGGACAGCCAAGGCTACACAGAGAAATCCTGTCTTTAAAAAAAAAAAAAAAGATAGACAAATATAGATAGATAGATAAACTAAATAAATAAATAATGCCAGAAAAAAAGAATTAGAATCTTTACCATAAAGAAATGATAAATGTTGCCAGGAGATAGTGGTGCACACACCTTTAATCTCAGCACTTTAATCCCAGGCAGAGAGATCCCTGAGTTCGAGGCCAGCCTGCTCTACAGAGTGAATTCCAAGGTAGCCAGGAATATACAGAGAAACTCTGTCTCAGAAAAAAAAGATAAATGTTTGTGAAGATTGATAAGATTAGTTGATTTAACTATCATACAAAAGCCAGGTGCGGTGCCACAGGCCTTTAATCTCAATAATTAGGAGGTAGAAGCTGATGAATCTCTGAGTTCAAGGCCAGCCTGGTCTACATAGTGAGTTTCTGGACAGTGAGATCTAAATAAAGGGACCCTGTTTCTAAATAAATAAATAAAATGACATGATACATAGATTATACCCATACATAATTGTATACATAATCTATGTATACAATTTTTATATGTATATATGTATACAATCTTTATGTATCTGTTAAAAATGAATTAAGATTAAAATGCACTGTATAAAGTCTTAGAAGTCTTGTGATTTCTGTGGAATTTATTTATGCCTTTGAGTCCTTACTTATATCTCATAAATGGTAAGAAGATAGAGCTGAGATGGACAGAACAGACTGATTATAATGTTCTAAATAAGTATAAAGGATACTTCACAAACCCACTGGGTTTCCTGTCCTTCCCCTAGACTCTCAAAAGCTGACAGGTTTTAGTGAAAAGACAGATAACTTAGGATCTGTTGTTAAAGACCCTAGACTGCTCTGTGGTGTCATGACCACCATGGTCATCGCTGGTGCTCACACACGGTTGCAGTTAGGGAGCATGCTGAGAAACCATGGACAGACTGGATAAAGTCTGTCTTCATTCAGCCTGGCAGCCATTGTGGAAGTGGACTTCCAGAAGTTTGGGAAAAAAACAAAACAGGAGGTTTTGCTGGGAGAGGGCAGTGTTCTATGAGCTCAGGACTTCCTCTCTACCTACCAGCCATACATTGTCCCCAGCCCTGTCCCTCTTGTCCTTCTTTTTGCCTCTTTATTTTTCTCTCTGAATCACCCTCCACAGCTCAGAAGTACACACCTTCATTCTAATTGGCTTGCTAAGGACAACTGAACAGTGCAGCTCAGTTACAAAGTATCTGATTGGTTGACTCAGGTCAAGCGTTCATACCACTCTACCTAGGCACCAAGGCCTTGTATGTTTCTGGCTGTTGCTGGCCGCTAAAACAGACAGGCCAGGGTGGGAGTTCCCAGAGCAGGGAGGACAACAGACTTCGAGCACATCTGCAAGTGAGTTTCTACATTGGATGTCTGAGAGCAGCTGGCCTTCCTCAATGTGGGTGGGCCTCCTGCAATCAGGCTACGGCCTCAACAGCAAAGTCTTCCTCTTTCCCAAAATGAGAGTAAACATTTTCTATCTGATTGCTTCTGCAGGAGACCTGACTTGTTAAGTCACCTGTAGATTTTAGGACTGGCAGCATCCGTAATCATAAGACCTAACGTACTGACAATCCTTACAATAATTCTGAACCTTTCTCCTCCCTCTCCTTCTCACCCTCTTACCCTTTCACCCCCACTTTCCCCCCTGTGTGTATCTGTCTGTGTGTGTGTGTGTACAGCACACTACTAGGCACACACGTGTGGGTGTATAATCCCAGTGCTGGAAAGGTAGACAGGAAGATTTTTGGGGCTCACTGGAATCACAGGGTTCAGGTTCAGTGAGAGACTGTGTCTCTCTTACACACACACACACACACACACACACACACACACACACATTATTTCCTTTTCTTTGAAAATCCTCAGATATACACATGTCAACATATAGATACACATACACTATCAGTAAGATGATAAAATTGAATGCGCTGGTTTAGACAAAGGTCTAAAATCGGGCCTCTAGGTTTAACTCTTAGCTTCTCACTTCCTGATTATGTGAACTCAGGTAAATCATTAATTTCTAAAATGCCTGTTTCTTCAGCTGTGACCTGAAGCCAACACAGGTGACTTAACCAGTTAAGCAGGTGACTTGCCTCAGTGACTATAACCTGGTATTCTTATTTAGGCTAATTCTTATTAGATATAAGAATATATGTGATTTTGCTACTTTTGTCTTTTGAATAATTTCAAATGCAAAGAGTTACAGCACTAATACAAGAACACTTTCTCTGAGCTGCTTAAGACCAAGGTGCTTGAGGTACCACAGGCTCCCGAAACCTTACTGTAAATTCCTACCACAAAGAAAACTTATTACTATTCATTTTATCAAGAAATGAACACTGATATACCTCCATCCGACGTAGTCCTTCATAAAAATGGACCTTGCTCGCATCTTTCAGAAGTGCCTGGCAAGAATGCCATGAAGAGATGCTGTCTTCCCTTTCCACCCTATAGCATGGTAAAACGTCAAGTGTGTCTGTCATTGTGACATTCACTTTAACCGTGTCATCAAGAGAATGCAACAGATTTTTCCTGTGTACAGTCCCCTTCCCTTACGCCCTGAATGTATCTGTTTTCTATAAACTGCAGAGGCAGTTTATTGCTAACTCACTGATGGAAATGTAGCCTTCTGCAGTTCTGGGGCAGGGAGAGGGCAGGTCTGGTCACTGCAGTGGAGCTGACTCCCCTGAAAGCTCTCGGGTCAATTTCAGGCCATATCTCCTTCCAAATAATGCTTCTCTGCCCCTGTCTCTGTCTCTCTGTCATCTCATGTAGCTCAGGCTGGCCTCAAAAGTCATGAATGAGAAGATGACCTGGAGCTTCTGACTATTCTGACTTCTCCTCCAAAGTGTGGGAACACACCACTCACCCTGGTTTGTGGGTTTCGTGAAAGCAAGCATTTCATCAACTGACCTTACCCCTCTTTGGAGTCTTTTCTTAATTTTTTAAAAGATTTATTTATTATGTATACAGTGTTCTGCCTACATGTATTTCTGCATGCCACAAGAGAACACCAGATGTCATTATAGATGGTTGTGAGTCACCATGTGGTTGCTGGGAATTGAACTCAGGACCTCTGGAAGAGCAGCCAGTGCTCTTAACCTCTGAGTCATCTCTTCAGCCCCCTCTTTTGATTCTTTTGGACAATCTTGTGTACCTCAAGCTGGCCTCAAACTTTATACATAGCCCAGGATAACCCTGAACTCCTGTTCCTCCTATCTCTACCTTTCTCACAGGCATATTCCCTGCCTGGTTTGGAACCCTCACCCTTATTCTTTAAAGAAAAAATTTTAAATTAGTGTGTGTGTGTGTGTGTGTGTGTGTGTGTGTATGTGTATGTGTGTAGGAGGAGGAGGAGGAGGAGGAGGCTGCTTGTTGGTTCCCAGCTGCCCAGCTCCGAAATAATCACACAGAAACTGTATTAATTAAATCACTGCTTGGCCCATTAGCTGTAGCTTCTTATTGGCTAATTCTTACATATCAATTTAACCCATTTCTATTAATCTGTGTATCTCCACAAAGCTGTGGCTTACTGGAAAAAGTTCCAGAGTCTATCTCTGCCCCCGGGGTTACATGGCTTCTCTCTGAGCTGCCTTTTTTCTCCCAGCATGCCATTTAGTTTTCCCTGACTACCTAAGTTCTGCCCTATCAACAGGCCAAGGCAGTTTCTTTATTCATTAATGGTAATCACAGCACACAGAGGGGACTCCCACATCATGTGTGTGTGTTTGAATGAGTGCCTGCACCCATGCATGCAAATGCAGAGGTCAGAGCAAGACGTGGTGTGTCTTCTTTTATCGGCCTAGTGACTTGAGACAGGGTTTTTCAGTGAGCCACTGGGCTCAGGGGATACACCTGCTCTCACCTCAGTGCTGGGATTACAGCTATGTGCAACCAAATCTTCTTGCATAAGTGCTGAGGAATTTGATCTTGGATCCTTGTAGTGGCAGAGCCAGGGATCTTACCCACTGAGCTGTTCCCAGCCTCCACAGTAGAATGGGTTTTGTTCTGATTGGTGGGTTTTTTTGTTTGTTTGTTTTAGATAAGATCTTACTGTGTAACCTAGTTGACTTTGAACTCATTGAGATCTGCTTGCCTTTGCTTCCTGAGTGCTGGGATTAAAAGGCACTTGCCACCACGTCCAGTGACAGTGGAATGTTTTACACAATCAAATGACAGACACTGATTTGTTTGTCAAAATTCCCAGTGTCCAGCCAGGCAGTGGTGGCACGTGCCTTTAATCCCAGCACTTGGGAGGCAGAGGTAGGTGGATCTCTGTGAGTTCAAGGCCAGCCTGGTCTACAGAGCAAGTCCCAGGACAGCTAGGGCTGTTACACAGAGAAATCCTGTCTCAAAAAAAAAAAAAAAAAAAAAAAAAAATCCCAGTGTTCTTATTGAATCTTCTTTTCCTGGACTCGCAAGAGAATACTCATCTTTTTATTGTTTTTTGTTTTTTGAGACAGGGTTTCTCTGTGTGACAACTCTGGCTATTCTAGAACTCACTTTGTAGATCACTGACTCTGCCTCCCGAGTTCTGGGATGAAAGGTGTGCACCACCACCGCCGGGCTGAGAACACTCATCTTTCAAAGATGCCCAGGTATTGACACTTCTAAAATCTGTTGCTGGTAACACACTAGGCTGATCATCCTCAAATTGCAGAGAGAATTAGAATTGCCTGGAGAAGCCTAAAGAAAGTGAACATTTTGAATCTTAACCCCCAAGATTCTCAGACAGAAGTCCTCAGAACTGAGTAGGATAGAGGATTTCCATTTCAGTAAGTGTCGACATCAGTGATTCTCGAGTTACCTGAAGGGTTTGTTTAAACACGGAATGCGGCCATGAGTTGGAGTTCAGAGGCAGAGGGCTTCAGCATGCCTGAGGCTGTAGTCTTGATCTCCAGGGTGACTAAAGCCAGCACCACTCAAAGCCAGCTGTGGAAGTCCGCTTGCAGGTTTGAGATTCAGTTAAATCTAAGGCAAGATCCCAAGGATAATCAATCATTGCTATCAAGTTATTGGTAATTCTGGTGCGCTGGATCAAAATACACACTGTAGGAACCATGGTCCAAGTGGGGCGCGGGTGGGGGGGGATACTAACAAATGTGGCCTCTGAGACCACACTTGGAGAAACGTAAGCTCTTACAGTAAGTGGTTTGCCAGAAGTAGCCAATGCACACTTTTAATCCCAGCATTCTGGAGGCAGAAGCAGGTGGATCTCTGTGAGTTCAAGGTCAGTCTGATCTGCAGAGTGAGTTCCAGGCCAAACAAGCAGACAAAGTGAGATGCTAGCCATTTAAAATAATAATTAAAAAAAAAATCAAAGGTGTTACTCATGGCAGATGATAAAGATTTGCATAAGTGTTTTCCCTGGAGGCCAAGACTGCGGAACTGTGGGTAGAAAGATTAGGGTAAGACAGAAAAGCAAGGAGGCCAATAAAGCACCCACTATCAAGGATGCTCCCATTGTTGGCTCTTTGGACTTCTTCCACTGGGGGACTCTGGGGTCAAATTGTGGAGCAGAAAATTCCATTACCCACCTGCTGAGAGTCAGCCAGGGTATAGACACACCCACTCTGGTCAGGCTATTTAGAAGAGTATTCCAGGAAATGTTCATATTTCGGCACCTTCAGCATGCCATAAAGCAAGCAGAACAGGTGTGGTGGCAGAGGCTAGCCTTCAGGCAGCCAGGTCTGGGAAGTGGAATGAGAAGTGCTTTGCATGCAGCATGTGTGTGTGTGTGTGTGTGTGTGTGTGTGTGTGTGTTGTGTGTGTATGTGTGTGTGTGTTGTGGAGAACAACACAGAAAGCCCAGTGATAGCTGTACACTCAGAAACTGTGCGATAGAGGGCAACTTTAGAAAGTTTCAATCCTAATGTAAAACCAACTCCTTTAATTCTTTTGCTTGTTTGTTTGCTTGCTTGGTTTTTCAAGACAGGGTTTGTCTGTGTAGTTCTGGCTGTCCTGGCCTGGACGGAATTCTCTCAGTAGACCAAGCTGGCCTTGAACTCAGAGATCTACCTGCCTCTGCCTCCTTGAGTGCTGGGATTAAAGTCATGTGCTACCACCACCTGGCCAATTCTTTCCTTTTTGTCAACCTATATTATTGTTTAATGTGTAGGGTAATACGCCTGTATGTATGTCAATATCTTCAGAATATGTTGTACCTCTTAGTTCCCCCTGGAGCTACAAATGGTAGTGAGCTATCATGCGGGTGCTGGGAATCAGTGGTCCTCTGGAAGAGTAGAACCATCTCTCCAGCCTCCTAATTAAAACTTGGCTTTAAAGGTTTTCCCATTTGAATGCATCTCAGTTTTGTTGACTGTTGCCTATGTTATCACACATGTGCCAGTGCTGTGTCCAGATCATGGCGTTTCCCCCAAACTAGAGACTGAGTCCTGTGTGTAAAAGCAAAGCGCCTTTATTCTTACACAAGTTTGTACACCCGGACTCTCCCTGTGTCCAATGTTTTAGAGTGATTGGGGAGCCCCAAGCTCAGTTAGGGTTGGGTTTTTATAGAAGCAAAGATGAGGGGTGAGGGATTTCTAAGGTTCAGGACCCCTGATTGGCTGACATTTGTCTAGGGGTGTCCTGGTGAAAAGCGATGGGTGTGTGCTGGCAGGTGATCCTATCTACAACGGTTGGAATGTTAGGAATTTCCTTTGGTTGGTCTGTTCCTGGGTGGTGCCTGGGTGGTCTCAGTTTGTGGTCTTTCCTGGAACCAGGTATTGTCTTAGGGTAATTACTGAGACTCAGGCCTCTTTTGAGCTTGTCATGGCTGGGTCCTACATCAGCAATAGCCTATATTACCACACATGTGCCATCAGAGGACCTGTTCTAATCACTGATCAGGTTTCAAACACTTGGTATGCCCAAAATGTTAGAATTTCTTAATTTTTCTTTTAACTCTGTGTTCTTGAAAAAAATTCCTAATAACAACTTAAATGAAAAACCCAGTTTCTAAGGCAGTGAGATGGCTCAGCATGTAAGGGCACCTGCTGCCAAACCTGATTACCTAAATTTCATCCCTGGGGCCCACATAGTGGAAGGGAAAAACTGATTCCTACAAGTTGACCTCTGATTTCCACAAGTGTACTGTAATATGTGTGTGTGTTGCACCCAGAAGAATCCAATTTTCTAACATGTCATTTAACCCAACATGGCAATCCCAGAGAAGGGGAATGTTATTGTTTCGATAAGTCCTATGTGTTCAGTAAGAAAAGGTGTTCTCACAAGTTCCTTTATAGTCACACTCTACATGTCCTAGATGACATACACATAGAGACGACAGAAGTGAGGAAGATACATTTATACTCACGACTTTGCCTACAATTGTAGGGGACTGCTAAACTACTCCTGTCTAACAGATAAGGCTTATGACAAGATACCGCTATTGTCTATTTGGTTAGATTACTGAATTATTTCTGGGGAGGTCTCTATGTGGCCAATGGTTGTTCACCATTCATGGAAAATGAGTTTTTTAATATTTAAAAACAAACACTAGGAAAATAATTTTCTTGGTGCTCTGGCCCAGCTTGGCAATGTCATTTTTTCATCTGGACATGGAGACAGTTTCTGCAGATGGAAAGATGCTATTGAAACGACATGAAAATTTGATGGCTGGAATCCTAGAAGGATGTCCAATGGTTTTCAATAAAATATTTATGACAAAGGCATTGAAGAAAGAGATACATTTCCCTTGGCATCATTTGGGCCTTTGAATATACACAGATTTTTTTGGGGGGGTGGGTGGGAGGCAGGTACCTTTTCACTTATCAAACCAATCCAAGTTCATATTTTGTCTCTCTGTCTCTATCTGCTTCTCTGTCTGTCTCTCACTCACACACACACACACCTCCACACTAAATGAACTATGTTTGCTATCATTTGCTATTTAAACAGTTAATGATGAAATAAATTGGTACCAGGAATAGGGTAGTTTTCAGGAAAAAGCCCTCCATACAATCATACAGAACAGTCTGTGGAAAGAGTCAAAAATTGAACAAGCAGAAAATAATTTAAAATGGTCTCTGCCTTAGTCTTATCTTCTTTTTAATTTTATTTTATTTTAAAAAGAAAACAAACTATCTTTTTTTCATTTTACATACCAATCCTAGTTCCCACTCCCTCCCCCCTCCCATTCTGTCCACCTAACCCCCTACCACACTCCTCAGAGAGGGTAAGACACATTGCTTTATCTTCTAATGGGTAAATAAATCCCTAAGAAATGAAACAACTCAATAAACTTTCAGTGAACAGGACTTTCTACCTCTGAATCACAAAGATGTATGCCACCACTTCCCAACTTAGGTAAAACAGTTTTTAAGGGTAACCAAAATCAATGTTCTGAAGCTTTCTTGATAGGACTGGGTCCCAGATGAGCATGTAGCCAAATAATTTATTTTTTTCTATTAACTGTGATAAGGAGTGTGTATATTCATCATCAAAGTCCAGGACAGAGAACAGGATAGAACGGATTGTTCCTTTAAGGAATGTTGTGTCTACTGGGGAAGGTAGTCAATAAACTAAGTATGACACAAGTATTGTATTGTTACTATTTCTTTCTTTTGATTTTTTTTTAAGACCAAATTATGGAGAACAAAGTATTCTGGAGCTCACAGACATCTACCTGCCTCTGCCTCCTGAGTGCTTGGATTAAAGGCGTGCACCACCATGCCTGGTTTACTGTCACTATTTCACTATTTCACTAGACAGATACAACAATGTACAGGGTGACACATACAAATGAGTGTACAAGAAGACCTGGTCATCCTTGGGGGATCACAGGAAGCTGTTAAGAAGAAATGCCTCTTTCATTAAGATCTGAACAGGGAGGCAAAGGGGATGCTAGACGGAAAGAGTTTGGAGAGAAGAGTGGCGAAGAAGCAGGGAAAGGATGTCAGAAGGAAACCTCGGATGGATTGCACAGAGACTGCTTGGGATCTGAAAAGAGGCTTGGGCATTATTCTAAGAGCAAAAAGGAGTGGTGAAGGAGCCTCCCAGGGAGGAGTGGGGCTGGGAGGAAATTAGAGCCAAAACATGCAGGAGGGTGAAGATCTGGGTCAGAGGACTTGGATACAGGGAGTAATAATGTTTTGAGTGGAAGCAGCAGGGAAGATAAACAGAGGAAGCTAACTCAGTTGTTTGTTACTCAGGATCTTGATGCAACTCTGTGTGTCTTTGACACACACACACACACACACACACACACACACACACACACACGACACAGTCTCACTAGCTTCAAACTCAAGATCCTCTTATCTCAGCCTCTTGAGAGCTGGGATTATAGGCATGCTCTGTGGTGCTTGGCCTAGAATGTATCTTTTTAAAAAATTTTTATTTTACTTTGATTTTTTAAAATTCTATTTTAAAAACAATCTCATTTAACAAACCAATCATAGTTCCTTCTACCTCCTGTCCTCCCACTTCCACCATCTCTTCCCCACCCTACCTCCCATCCACCCTTCAGAGAAGGTGGGGTCTCCCATGGGAGGTCAACAAAGTCTGTCATATCACCTGATGTAGGACCAATGCCCTCCTCTCTCTATCTAGGCTGAGCAAAGTATAAAAACCTTCCTAAGTGAGGTAACTCAATTCCAGAAAGACAAACATGGTATGTACTCATGCATAAGAGGATATTAGACATAAAGCAAAGGACAACCAGTCAACAGCCCACAACCCCAGAGAAGACAGGAAATAAGGAGAGCCCTAAGAGAGACTGCTGTGGGACAATGGTCTGTACCCTGTCAATTGTATTTTAAATAAACACTGATTGGCCAGTATCCAGGCAGGAAGTATAGGCAGGGCAACCAGGCAGGAAGTAGAAGTGGGGCAATGAGAATTATGGGAAGAGGTAAGTTTCAGTCTGCAGTTGTCACCCAGATACACAGGAAGCCAGACACAGAGCAAGCAAGATATGACTGCCTCACCGAAAAAGGGAGCAAGCCACGAGGCTAACACAGACAAGCATTATGGGCTAATTATAAGTTATAAGAGTTAATAAGAAGCATGAGCTACTAGACCAATCAGTTTATAATTAATGAAGACCTCTGGGTGTTTTCTTTGGGGTAAACAACTGCAAGACCGGGCGGGACAGAAACCTCAGCTAACAAGAGATAGACATGGATCCCCCCTGGAAGGGGAAGTAGAATGTATCTTTAACCATTATTGTTTATTACTTTCTATCATAGCATCTTTCTTTCCTTTTTCCTTTCCCTCCTTTTTTCTCCTCTTCCCCTCTTTATTTGGGGACCAGAGGCTGGGGATTGAAACCAGGGCCTTGAGCATGCTAGGCCAGTGTCGTACCCTGAGTTACACCCCCACCTTCAAGTAGCACTATGTTTAGTATTGTTTCCAAATCCTCAGAATGAGACCTTGGGAAGACATGCCAGACTTCTTCCATGGTCTGAACTTCCATCTCCTGCCTAAATGACATCATAAAGGAAACATATTCTGAAAAACATCCACTCATTCAATAAACATCAAGAACCACAGAGGTCTTGTCGTGGTTCTACCTGTCTGGGACCTCACACCTTTGCTTTCACTCTCTTAATATTTTAGCGTTATACTACCTTAATATTCACCGACTAAAACAAGTTTAAAGGTGTTTTCATGAACTCTCAGATAATGAAAAGTGAGATGTACACAAGTCAACATCCCATCCCATGCTATGTAGGTCAAAGGCCATGGCAGAGCAGCCTTTGTTTGGATTTGGGTTGGTACAATCCAACTGGGTTTATTGTATCACAAGTTCCTACTTCAGTACCCAGGTCCCTGGTAGCAGCATTAGTTAGTGTTTACATAGAAACCAAGTGTTTATCACGTGCCAAGTACTTATTGTACATTTCCTCAGAACATTACATAATAGGAGAGTCAGCTCTTATTCTCTTAACACAAAGGCTGGTAAGGTGTAGAGAATTATGGTCTATCTGACGATGGTGACACAATTTAATTTTGACGGGCAGAGAAAGAGCTCCTTGTTAAGAGCAGGTACTGCTCTTGCAGAGGACTAAGTTTGGTTCCCAAAAACCATATTGGGCTGCTCACAACAGCCTATAGCTCCAGCTTCAGGGAATCTGACTCCATCTTCTGGCCTCTTCAGGCACTGTGCTCATGTGCACATACCCACAAACATACACACATAAACACATAGTTAAACATTTTTTGGTTTTATTTTGTTTTGAGACAGGGTTTTTCTATATAACCCTGGCTGTTCTAAAACTCACTCAGTAGACCAGGCTGGCCTTGAACTCAGAGATCTGACTGCCCCTGCCTCCTGAGTGCTGGAATCAAAGGCATGTGTCAGCATGGAGGTAGTACCTGGTCTACAGAGCTAGTTATAGGCTAGCCAGGGATACACAGAGAACCCTGTCTGGGGTGGGGGTGGAGAACACTTAAAATTTAGTCAAATATGAGGGGAAAAATTCAGTAGATAAACTGAACACCTTGTGCTGATTTTAAAAAGAGATGACAGGAAAAATACTTCTATCAGCTCAAAGCCTTTGAAGCATTTCAGTTCCTTTTGTGTGTGCTATAGCCATACAAGTCAAGCCCAACTTTGCTAAACACCACAAGGGACTATGGAGAGATCATTCTCATATTCTTTAAACTCTGTTCATTATTCCTTGGATAGAGAAGACGACTAAAAAAACAAATAACTTGCCAGGTGGTGGTGGCGCGCACCTTTAATCCCAGCACTCCAGAGGCAGAGACAGGCAGATCTCTGTGACTTTGAGGCCAGCCTGGTCTACAGAGCGAGTTCCAGGAGAGGCTCCATACCTACTGAGAAAGCCTGTCTCAAGAAACCAAACCAAACCAAAGAAAAACTAAAAAACCAAACAACAATAACAACAAAAATCAAATAACTTATGACTCTATTATAAGTACAGTAAAATTTTTAATGATTTTTAAAAAATAAACTATGCTACTCATTAAATACTCTTTACTAGTTATACATACTTAAGATACACTTTTATGCTTAACATCTTATAAAGAAAATACATACATACATAATTCAAAAGTAATATCAAATAACACATATTTAAAGCTTTTAGTTTAAAAAAGGTAAGACGAGAGATGACATTTAAAAGATGAGATAGTTATTTCATCTTGGTTCTTGTCTTCTATTTTACTCATTGTAATAATTCTTTGTCTTTGGATTATTCTTTTTTTAATGCATTTCTTTGCAAACAAAGCGTACAACCACAACATCAGCATTTTCCAATAAAAAAGAATGCACTCATGGACTCCTTAGGAGCTCTGAACAACGGACACGCTTTTTCAGTGAGAACACAAGCATGTCAACCCAGTGAAGCAAAACTGCACCCGATCCTCACATGTTCACACATGCGGTGACACACGAGTTTTCTGCTGAAGACTCAGGAGAATATTTCCAGTTTTGACCTATGAAAACCAAAAACTAGAATAAAGAGCTCTCTCTTGCCCGAGAAATCTTGTTAGCATTAGATGGCAGCAGGGTTATTAAAGAAATGACCTAAGTGTTGACCATGTATAATTCTTCAACTCACAGATACAGCCGAAGTTGGTGTCTCTTTTAAAAGGCATGTGATGGCCGGGCAGTGGTGGTGCATGTCTTTAATCCCAGCACTTAGGAGGCAGGCGGATCTCTGTTGAGTTTGAGGCCAGCCTGGTCTACAAAAGGAGTTCCAGGACAGCCAAGGCTATACAGAGAAATCTTATCTTGAAAAACCAAAAGAGAGGCATGTGATGTGTGTGCATGAGGTATGAATATGTGCAGGTGTAGACTTTAAAAACGTCCAAAAAGTCCCATCTAGGACTTCTCTTCTGCCTACACAGAGGGTCCCCAAGTTCTGTCTCTTGGTCCACTAAAGCCCAGGTTCTGTACTACTCAGATGCTTATATCAGAGACAGAGAGAGGAAGGCAAATATGAAAAACGCAGGAAGAAGCCGGGCGGTGTTGGTGCACGCATTTAATATCAGCACTCGGGAGGCAGAGGCAGGCAGATCTCTGTGAGTTTGAGCTCAGCCTGGGCTACAAGAGCTAGTTCCAGGACGGGCTTTCTACAGAGAAATCCTGTCTCAAAAAAACAAAAAACAAAAAAAAAAAAAAAAAGAAAAAAGAAAGAAAAAAGCAGCAAGAAACAAAGCCATAAGAATTACTCTGCTCTGTTCCATGACACAATTACACTAGCAGTGAATTTCTGAACTTGATCATGAAACAATGTCCATTTGGTTCATCAAACATATGGCATTCATCCTTTATAAGTAAATGCCAAATAATATTTACTATAATTCTACATTTGTGTCACAGGTGTCCTGTTCGCAGGGCAGGCTATAATTTTTAAGTTACTGAGTCACTCTTATGATCAGTAACTCTTTGTTTGGGACAGTGCTCTCTCTCTCTCTCTCTCTCTCTCTCTCTCTCTCTCTCTCTCTCTCGTGTGTGTGTGTGTGTGTGTGTTGTTTTGTTTTTGAGAAAGGGTCTCACCATATAGTCCTGGCTGGTCTGGAACTCACTCTGTAGGCCAGACTGACCTTAAACTCACAGAGATCCACCTGACTGTCTTTCAAGTGCTTGGATTAAAGACATGTGTTTTGAATTTTTAAAAATTGTATGTGTGGGTGTTTTGCCTGCATGTATGTCTGTGAATCGCATGTATGCCGGGCGGACATTAGATCCTCCTGGAAATGGAGTTACAAGTGGTTGCAGACCACCACGTAGCTGGTAGAAATTAAACCCAGGTCCTCTGGAAAGTGCTGTCAGTGCTCTGAACCACGGAGCCTTCTCCCCAGTCCCATCTGACCAGGCCCCATTTTTGTCTGGCTGACTTGGTACTCACCATGTAGTCCTGGCTGGCCTCTGAGCACAGCCATCTTCCCAAACACTGGGATTGCAGACGTGAACCACCATGCCCAGAGCTACTGCTAAGAGCTACAATCGATTATTCATGGTTTGGTTTGCTTGTGTCTTTTTGTTTATGGACTCTACAAATGCAGTTGTAGAAATGCTGGCCAGCCTCTGGGAGTGTATAAATGCCCATTTTAGAAGCAGACAGTGGAAGTGCAGACGGCTCACAACAGAGCGCTGAATATGAGATCCAAATGTCACGAAAGGCTGAAGCTTAGAGTGTTGTGCCCCAAACGCTAAAATGCAATCGTCAAAGTGGAGGAGACACGAGTGTTGTGCCCCAAACACTAAAATGCAATTGTCAAAGTGGAGGAGATACTCAAAGTGATTTTGTCAACAGCACTTGTTCAAGTATTAGAATTTTCATATAAGTTACAATTTCTCAGATTTATATTGGAAATAAACAGCAAGAAGTAATGTCAGCCTTTCTACTAACCCTGCCATTGAAACCTCATATGCCAAAAGCATGGTCACCGCTTGCTATTAGAGACGGCTCTGACATTCTCTACAGAAACCATAGCTAAGAGAGAAGGCAGGAGAGGGAAGATGTGGTAGTTTGAATGAGAACACCCCTTATAGACTCATATTTGAATGCTTAGTCCCCAGTTGATGGAAGGCGTGTCCTTGTTGGAGGCGGTGTGTCACTGCAAGTGGCCTTTGAGGTTTTGAAATCCTACAGTAGGTCCAGTCTCTCTTTCTGCCTGCTGCCCAAGGATCAGGATGTAAAGCTTTTAGCTACTGCTCCAACACCATTCCTGCCTGCTTCCCAACACGATGATAATGGAATAACCCTCTAAATGTAAGCAAACCCTCAATTAAATGCTTTCTTTTATGAGAGTCGCCTTGGTCAAGGTGTCTCTGCACAGCAATACAACTCTGACTAAAGACAAAAGGGGAGAGGAGGGGAAAAGGAAAAAGGATAGACCTGGAGATGAGAGAACCAACCTTAGCTGTCCCAGGTACGGATTTAGTGTGGCCTAAGGAGCAGAATGGCAGCCTGTGACTTCTACCACAGATCAATCACGTTTTAGAAATTCATTGAATAAATATGCGTGGCTCTTGGATTTCAAAGGTCTTTGCCAGGAAATACCAAAGGCAGAGAAAGCCCCGCTTTGTATCTTAGTATGGATAATATTTACCACTTTTTGGTACAAAGAGTTGGAAGAAAAATTTTTTCTTAAATTCTCCACTAAACACCTAAAATTTTGGAACACAGCATGGGAATTCCACGGTGGGGAAAAATCACATTAGGTTTTAAAGTGTCACATGATCATAAGTGGTCCTTCTAGAATGTTTTAAAATTCTATCATTGACCATCACTGGCAACAGTGTTACAGATTCAGTTGGCATCAAACAGAAGAGCATTGCGAGTGGAGGTGGTTTTCATAAAGTCAAAGGCATTGTTGTATTTTGTATTTGAAGACTTTCTCTGAAGACTGGACCAAAAGGTCTTTAGATCTGGTAACTAATGAAAAAATCTAAATAGCGCTTGTGGGTTCACTGAATGTTCTGAACAGACAAAAAGCAAGCCTGGACTCAGAGCCAGTGCCGTATGTGTACATTCTGGCTCTGTCACCGAAACCTAGTTTGTGGGTATTTACCGCGCATCCCACGTGCCCACAGCCAGAAAAAAACCAAAATAAGTGTCATGTCTGCTGGTGAGGACACAGAGTGGAAATAAGAGCAGTGCATCCCAGGGTAGTTTCCCTAACAACAGCAGGCTGTAGGCAAGGGGAGAGTGGCCGTAGCCTAGCATGCCAACTCTGCACCTGTGACTACCATAACTTCCGCTATCTCCTCAGGATGAGCCATTTCTGCTGATACAGGGACGGAGATAATCTACTGGATTCTGATATATGGGCTGCCACATTACATTAATAAAAATAATGTTTATTATTTACCAATTTCAGTTTGCTTTTTGTGTAGGATGAAGAGGACTCAGGATGTTTATTTTCGATTTCGTCCTCCCTGGGAAATAGGATTCATCTTACACAAACATGTGTTTTATAGAAATGTACCTCTATCAAGTACGTTCCTTTTTCCTCTGTTACTTCGTGGAGACGATACAGACCCCTCCTAGTTCCCTAGGCTGCCGGAGACATCAAAAAGGTTGTTTATGCAAAAGTCATTTGAGATAAATAAAGCATTATGCAAAATGTCCCTACTCTGATAGCAACCTTAAGAGCAACTAGGGATTAAGTCAGATCCCTCTTGGGGATAGAATAAGAACTTCCTCTACTGTAGCTAGGTGATAAAATTGCAAAGCTTTTAAGCTAAGAGCTGGCTAACCACAATGAAAAAGGTAGAGACCTGAGGCTGGCAGGAATTTGAATTTTCTTGCCTCTGAAATCATCTGAAATATTTACTTTGAGCAAATTAAATCTGAAACTGGAGCTGGGTGTGGTGGCACACACCTGTAAATTCAGTACTTACCTGCAAGTGGAGGCAGGCAGGTTGGGAAATCTTGTCTTAAAAATACAAAACAAAATAAAGCAAGGGCTGGGGAGATAGTTCAGTGATTAAGAGCACTTGTTGCTCTTGCAGAAGACCCAAGCTCAGTGCCCAGTACCCATGTCAGGAGGCTCAACCACTTGCAATTCAAGCTCAAAGGGATTTAATGCCCTCCTGCTCTGGTATCCACAGGCACCTGTACTTACATGCCCATACATAGACACAGACACAGACACACAGTTAAAAATACAATTAAAACAACAAGGAAAGCCCCCTCAAAAATCTGAACTTGTCCTTTGATTTCTACCCACTGAGCAGAAGTTCAGTCAAGTGCTCTTGTCCGTGGAGAAGTACAAAATCAGACCTCTTTGCTAAAGAGACCCCTTGGGCTTTCTCTCCGAAGCTTTTGTTGCATAGAAATTTCTCATGATTGCGCCCTCCTCGGAGCTCGGTAATTCTTGCGGGATGCACTCTCAGACACACGCTTCATCTTGAAATGCTGCCCAATTAGCTGGTCTGAAAGCCTCTTCCAGACACAGCAGTGCTGTAATTATCTCGTCTGGCTTTTTAGTCTCCTACATGAAACCTTAGCACAGAGGCTGGTCTTTACTGAGGTCGCACGTTTTAAATGTGCTACAATGGAAATACAGAAGTCAGGGAAGTCTGGAAAGAAATACATTACAATGGTGACAACCTTTTCCAGGGGTTGGTAGGATTATGTCTAATCTAATCTTGACTGTGGTTCTCTGACCTTTATTCTCTCCAAGTTTGTCTGTCTCATAACACATTATTATTCTTTTAATTTTTAAAAGCTATTATTTTGTGCACACTGTTTATGTGCCTATTGGCTGTGGAAGATATAAAAGGGCATTGGCTTCCCTAGACCTGTAGTTACAGATGGTTGTGAGCCATTATGTGGGTGAAAAGCATCCAGTGCCCCTGGAACTGGAATTCCAGACAGTTTTGAGCTGCCATGTGGGTGATGTGAATTGAACCTGGATCCTCAAGGAAAGCAGTTAGTGCTCTTAACCATTGAGCCACCTCTCCAGCCCCCCATCGTTATTTTTAATGTTACATTTCTTTATTTGTGGGTGTGAGTGTGGGCCCACATGAAGGTCAGAGGATGACTTGACCTTATTGGAGTCAATCCTCTTCTTAGAATCCTCGATTTGAGGGAATCAAACACAGACCATCAGGCATGGTGGCACATGCTCTTACCACTGAGCCATCCTGCCAGCCCCAACACACATTATTTCTTAATGGGGGTGAGAAAGCAAGTTGCATAGGAAGATTCTAAATCAGATAATTATGATCCTGCATACACTGACAGGGTCTCATATTTGAGAGCTAGGAAAAGTTCCCTTTTCTTTCTCAACCCAATGAGACAATGTTAAATTCACGATAATAACTTTAAAAAAAGATAAATAGTATTTAAAAATAATAAAGAAAAGCTCATTCCCTTCTAGGGATAAACAACTCAAGCAAAATGTAACCAGGCATTTGAAACTCAACAGTCACAGAGCACCAGTAAATATGCACACGCACAAATATCCGGGCAGCATAAAGATCCATGTCCTCAGTCACAGATGCCAGGCTGACTCAGAGCAAGGGGGACACTCAGCTCATTGAGTTGGGGCCCATGTGGATGATGACATGCTTCTCATAAGCCCTTCTCATCGTTTTCTCGATCTGCTTCAGAAAGACCTGGGGGATCCGTCCACACAGTGTGTGCACTGTCTCCAAAAACTTCAGCTGGAGAGGGTAGTACATGGATTGGAACAGATTGTCTTGAAAGGGAAACTGAATGATAAAAAGAAAGAAAGAGCCTGTGATTCAAGCGCTGATTAAAACCACAAATCACTCTCACTAAAACACATGACACAGTGTAAAGTGACTAAGTTTTGACGCAGTGGTACAGCCCCATGGAATCATGTACTCTCTGGTCCCTCAGTTCTGTTTTCTCTCTTTGAAGTAGGGCCTCCTCTAGCTGAGAATGACCTTGACTTTGGAATCCTTCAGCCTCCATCTCTGTGTGTTGGAATTACAGCATATACCACAGTGCCCAGTTTTCCTGTACTGGAAAACAATCTAAAAAAGATGATTTACTTGTGTTTCCTAAAACTCTGCAAGTCTGAAGACAATGTAACAATATCTACCACTAAGAGGCAGATTATATATATATATGTATATATATATAATATGTGTGTACATATGTATGTGTGTATATATATATATATATATATGATCACCCTGATTAGGATGCATACAAGTCTAAAGCAGATAGTCATTTTGAAATCTACTACAACAAACACTGAATTTATTATTTTTAAAAAATTTGTTTTCATTTTATATGCATTTATGCATGTATGTGTACTATGTGTATGCCTAGTACCCACAGAGGTTAAAAGAAGGTACCAGATCTCCTGGAACTAGAATTATGCCACCATATGGGTGCTGGGATTCGAACCTGGGTACTCTGCAAGAGCAGCAAGTGCTCTTAGCCTATGAGCCATCTCTCCAGCCCTTATTTATTTATTTATTTATTTATTTATTTATTTATTATCTTTTTGCCATTCATGAAACTTAATCCGCATGTCTATGGTGGCTACAGAAGGTCAAGAGTTCAGCAATTGCAAGTTAGTGTATTGGCCATTAGCTTTCTTTCGCTATTCTAGGCACTAGGTTGGGATAGGGCTCACTGGTGGAGCACTTGCTTAGGATTCCGAAGTCCAAAGTTTGAGCCACAGGATAGGGTCAGGCATGGAAGCTGGGGGGCAAAGGAACTAAGAAGCCAAATGTCAGTGATAATTTTGAGTTTTTTAAATTCACTGCATATTGGACATTTGAAGATTTGCCTTGTTTAATTTCTCTTATTTTCCCAATGGGATACACAAATGAGCAGCATTTTCCAAAATAAACCTTTTGGGCTACTTAGAAACTAGCATGTGTCAAGCTTTATCACCATCCTGTTGAAAGAGAAAGTGCCACAGTAGATCATGTAAGAGTTTAACTTTTGCCAATGAAAAGCCTAAGGAACAGAAAGGTTAAAGGGCAGGCCACAAGCCCCAGAGCAGAGTGGATGGGTATCCACTTTCCTAAAACACATCTCCTACTCTTTCAAGGTCATCAGAAACATTGTCTCTGCACGTAGATCAGCAAGGTGATGAGGTAACTCGAGAATGGGCCACACCAGCTCAGGTTTGGGACAGCATTGCTTTCTCTCGCAGCCCTCAGTCAGCCAACCAGAAGTCCCATAAATTCTATCCGCACAGCCCCTTCTCCCTACCTTCCCACTTCCCCAAATGCCCCCGCTAGCTCAGCTCTTGCCTGTATGGCTGCTCTCAACCTCACAAATGCCTCCCTCTTGCAAGTCTGCAATTAGTTGACATAAGTCACCATAAATCACAGCTGTCACTTTCCTGCCCAGACTTTCCACTGCAGTTCAATTCTCGCTGCAAAAGCTCCAGGACAGCGAGAGCCCTGCTGCATCTGCTTCCCTCCCACTAGCGCTCCAGGACGGTTGAGGTGATTATCCTCGTGGGCTCTGGGCATACCTACTTCATTCCACCTTGGAGAGTCTCCTGATCATGTCTTCTGGTCGGCAGCAACTTCCCCAGGAATGCCTCCATCCAACCGCGTTTCAGGCTGGCACGGGCCTTCCCTGGAAACCCAGCTGCTGAAACATCCCTCTGTAGCCAGTTCTCTACCCTCACCATCCTGTTCCTCTTAGAACTTAAGCACCTTTCGCTTCTGATAGGCTCTTTCTTTGATTGCGATGGGAAACTTTTATATCATCTGGCTTTCTCTACTAGAGCAGAGATTCTTGACCACAGACAGGGCTTGGTCTATATGCAAGCTTCCTGGTTCCGGACAACTGGAATTATTCCTACATAAACTAGGCTTTGTAGATGACTGCTGAAAGAATTGCTAAAGAATATCTGCCTGATGACTTTTGGGAGGGGCCATGATGGGAGCTGTTATTCCTGTCATCCATCACACAAACACATAGACACAGGGTTAGGCTGTGCGCATACGAGAGAGAAGGAAAGACAGCAAGCTAGGGAAAGAAACAGATATGGAATTGTAGACAATTTAGTATTAGTCTACATACTAAATACAGCTGTCAGGTGTGTGATTAAAGTTTAAAGGCCATCATTTTGTTGCTCCTCATAACTGTCTCATTATGAAGCTCTATTTTATAAAAGTATTTATTAATACTTTTAAAAAGTGTGTGTGTGTGCGCGTGCGTGTGTGTGTGCGCGTGTGCACACACGTGCATGTCCACAGAGGCCAGATGAGGTTATTGAACCCCCTGCAGCTGGAGTTACAGGTGGTCATGAGCCAGCTGACATGGATGCTAGGAACAGAACTTGGGTCTTGTGGAAGAGCAAATGCTCTTAACCACTGAACCATTTCTCCAGCCCCCAGAAGGTAACATTCTTATCTTTATTTTATGATAGGGAAATCAGCCGAGGCTCAGTTAATGACTAAACAGAGAGTAATAGAAATGGGGTTTGAGCCCAGGTCTGCCCAGGCAGAACGCCAGCTCTGATCCTTTATGCTGAGAACACCACAGCCCTGTAGAGAAAGGTAGGCATAGGGGAATACCATGTCACAATGGAGTGTCTTCACTCCCATGCTGATCTGGAGCCAATGACTGCCCTGATGGAAATGCCTGAATGAAAATTGTCTTTTGAGGCCAAACTGCAGAACTCCGCGGGGTGATTATGCAGAACTGTTTAAGAAACAAAGTCATTTGGCTGCCTTTCTGATCCCCTGTGAGAACAAACCAGATGAGTCATAACTCAGCCACAATTGCTCAATTCCAAAGCCGGGCCAGAACACAAGGGAAAGTGGAGAGGGCTCCGGGCAGCCCACACGGTTGCATGCTTCCTTGACTTCCACCCGTGCTGGGCATGGATTTCCCCTTGAGGCAGTGTTTGAGTAACCAAGTGTGAGAATGTCACTGAGTGCATAACAGATTGTGTAATTTAATCACTTGCCCTTTGAAAACTGAACAGCAGGAAACAGGAGAAGAGATACTCGCTTAGATACATGTCAAGTGATCCCCTATGGGGAGGACAGTGCTGGGATTTCCCAAACTGGAATTCTTTAGCAAAATGTTCATCTTGATACACACAGAGATCTAGTCCAGCTGGGGGATGGCTCAGTGGGTCACAAAGATGAACTGCAAGCGGGGAGATGGCTCAGTGGATAAAGTGCTTGCTGCAAAGTGTGACATCCTATGTCTGGATCCCCAGAACATGCAGAAAGCCTGGCATGGTAGCATGTACCTATGATCCCTGTGCTCTTATGGTAGGATGGGAGACAGAGATGGTAGAATCCCCAGAATCTCAGGGACCAGCTAGCCTGGCACAAGAGGCAGTAAACCACAAAGAGCCCCTGCCTCCCCAGGCAGAGGTAGAAGAACAACAGCCCAAGTTACTCTCTGACCTCCATACCTAGCTGTAGTATGTGCGTATCTGAATCCTGGCACCAGGTTCCCAGATTTTCAAAAAGAAATAAAGATATTTAATAAAGTCTGTCTCAGGGGCTTGGCAAATGGTTCCTGTCAGGGGAGGGGTAGACAGCAAATCCTTTCGGCACTGCGGACCCTACAGTCATAACTAAGAACCTCTGCTGTCAGAGTGCCAGTGTAGCCAGTGGCAGAACAAGAATGAAAAAGGCACTGTGTTCTCTCACAACTCTGTTTATGAATGCTGAAACACAAAGCTCCTACAGACTCATGTTGGAAATTACTTTGTCATTGCTGTTTTTCTCTGCGTATCTTTGGCTGTCCTGGAACTCACTCTGTAGCCTAGGTTGACCTTGAACTCACAGAGATCTGTCTGCCTCTTCCTCCTGAGCGCTGGGATTAAAGATGTGCACAATCACACCTGGTTACGTTGGAAAATTTTGCTGATCCCTGCTCTGTCTTAGAGGGACGGTTTAAGGAGAGCACCCCTTGTAAGTACCTGCTATTGGTTTCCTATTAGCAATTGCAATCAAGGCAAAAGGTAATGAGCAACACAGAACTTTCCAAGTTTACATAACCCTGAACTGCTCCTTAACACATGTCCACCCTTCTCTTCAAGGAAGACAGAGTGGGCTTAAACTGTATAAGGTTCCATTACCTCCATGCCAACATTGTATATAAAATCATCCCTTATCCATGGGAGATACATTTCTACATACTTGGTGGATACCTGAAACCATGATGAGTACTGAGCCCTACAGACTTGATACCCTGTGGCTATGACATGACTAGTGGGTGGGAAATATATACAGTGTGGATACAGGTACAAAGAGATGAATCACATTCCTGCATGACAGAGCAGGATGGCATCAAATTTCGTCATGTTCCTGGGAACAGCACACAATGTACAACTTATGAAGCATGGAATTCTGGAATTTTCCATGTAATATTTTTGAGTCATGGTCACACAGGGTGACTGAAACCATGCAAAGTGAAACCATGGGGTAGGAGTTTTATCTACCAAATGTGATCTTTGAGACCAACCACATAAGGCTATAGGGCTTGCCTGGCAGACCTTGTGGGAGGGGCTGTTCTTTCAGGGTCAGCCTTCCAGAGGGAGTCATTATGGGCAAGGACTCAGACTTTCTGCACTGGGCAGCCATATTCACATGCAGCTCTGAAGGCCTAGCCTAATGCTCGCTTCTGAAGGCCTCCGGGTTCGGGTGCCTTGGCTGGGGCACTTTCCTCTACTTGGATTTAGAGCCTTCTGTTCCTAACCTTGGCCTCCAGCTCTCCATTCCTGGCTCACAGTTCATGAGGTGCAGGAGTGTTTTCTTCAGGGCCTCTTGGCTATGACAAGATTCCTCCATCTAGGTTGTATCCACACACCCCTAACAAAACTCCTTTGGTGGTAAAAATGGTGGGCACCTCTTTCTGATTGCATTGTTAGGTCAATAAGGGATTGGTGGATTGGGGATATGGCTCAGTTGGCAAAGTGTTTGCTATGTAAGTTTAAAGACATGAGTTTGATCCCCAGCACCTACATAAACTCTGTGTGTGTTGGTATATACCTGTGATCTCAGGACTGGGGAGATACAGACTGGAGATCTCTGGGTTTACTAGGCAAGCCGTCTCAAAATCAGAGGGGCTGGAGAACTGGTTCAGTAGTTAAGGGCACTGGGAATGTGGGCTCAATTCCCAGCATCCACATAGTGTCTCACAACCTTCTGTTGTTCCAGTTCCAGGAGATCCAAAATCCTCTTCTCTCCTCCAAGGGTATCAGTCACACATGTGATGCATGTATGCTATCAAAGCACCATAGATATAAAATAAAAATAATTTTAAAAAATAAGGTGCAAAGTGACTGAGGAAGGCATTCAGTGTCAACCTCTGATTTTCAGATGCACACTCACCCATACATACACATGCAACAGACACAAACATGTACACACACATACACAAATGAAGAAAAAAAAAATAAAGGACCAATCGCTGCTTTCAGTGCAACAACTTCTAATTGACCAGCGTGAGACATGATTGCTTAAGAGCTTGGAGCTGGTAACCAGGCAACACACTTAGCTTAAACTAAATAAAACAATCTCACTTTTACATTCTCTTTATCCTGAACTCTTACTCCATAGGATGACAGAAGGCACAGGAGTTCCCCGTGGGAGTGGTTGGCCTTCACGGTCCCCATGGATTATGGATTATAGCGCTTAAAGCACCAAATGCTGGCAAACAAGTGTCCACTTTGACAAGCACACTTACATCCCGGATTGCTTCATAAAGGGCTCGGAAAGTGGGCTGCTTATCATCATGGTAGACGCCTCGGTTGCCATGCAGAACAGACACACCTTCCCGCTCAGCCTCTTTGCAGTTGCTTCCATACATGCAGTGATCAGGGCGGTAGTTCCACTGGCAGGGGAACATGTAGAGACACTCTGGTGGCAGAGGAAAAGAGAGAGCTACAGTCAGTGCCAGCTGTCACCTGTAAGAGTGATGCTTAAAACTTAACATTCATAAGCCACACAGTGCACAATTTCAATGCTTTGGAATGGTGGCTGTGAATCCCAGGTCAAATATGCCATGCTACACTTGCTTAAATTCTGAGATCATTGATGGAAGGGGCCCCCATTATTGATGATAGAGGAAGGCAGAACAATACCTAAAACAAGGAGTTAAACCAAGGCATCAAATAGCCTAGTGTTCTAGCTTGCTTTCTGTTACTGTGATAAACATCATGACCAAAACCAACTTGGAGAGGAAAGGGTTTGTTTCATGTCAACTTCCAGGTAACAGTTTGTCACTGAGGGAAGCCAGAGCAGGAACTCAAGGCAGGAACCTGGAGGCAGGCACTGAAGCAGAAGCCATGGAGGGGTGCTGCTTACTGGCTTGCTCCCTATCACTTGCCTAGTTTGCTTTCCTAGATAAAGCTGGACGGCTTGCACTATATAGGTGGCCTCACCCACAGTGGGCAAGGTCCTCCCACATCAATCATTAATCTAGAAAATGTCCCACAGAGATGCTCACAGGCCAACATGATGGAACTAATTCCTCAACTGTGTTTTTTCCATAGGCAACTCTAATTTGTGTCAAACTGACAAAAATTAACCAGCACATTTGTATCTGAACCCCAACTTCTCACTCATGAACAGTGAAATCTGGAACCAGTTACTTCTTTACTGATTTTGATTATTAAAAATTTAAAATACACCAGGCTGAGGATGAGAAGTTACATAACCTTCATGAAGCCCTAGGTTAAATTTCTAGAATCTCAAGGGAAAAAATACATAGCAAATGTTAACACAGAGTGCCAAGCACACAGGACTGCCCAAGAGTATCAGCAACAATCATTTCTTTGGAAAGGTTTTGTGAGGTGGACAGACTCACAAAATAGGAGCAGAGATTAAGATAAAGAGTTCTCTTCAGATTAAAAACAACCTAAATAGAAAACTTCCAGTGAGGCTCCACCTCCTGACAGTACCACTTCCTTCCAAAACATGCTTGGGATTGACTGTCTAGACACAGGAGCCTAGACAGAGCATTTTATGTTCAAACCACAACACTGATGAACACCAGCACACAGTACTGATGTGGGATTCCCCTCTATATGCTGTGAATATCATTGGTTAATAAAGGAACTGCTCTGGGCCTATAGCAGAACTATGGGAGAACAGAGCTAGGCAGGGAAAACTAAACTGAATGCTGGGAGAAAGAAAGACAGAGTCACAGAGAAGCCATGTAGCCCACCAGAGACAGACACTGGAACTTTACTGGGTAAGCCACAGCCACATGGCGATACATAGATTAACAGAGATGGGTTAAATTAATATGTAAGAGTTAGCCAATAAGAAGCTAGAGCTAATGGGCCAAGCAGTGTTTTAAATAATAAAGTTTCTGTGTGATTATTTCAGTTCTGGGCAGCCGGGATGAATAAGTGGTCTCTTACAACACAGTACACCTGTGATCAGTGTTTATGACAACTGTCTCTAGACATGCAGGATCATTCTTTACCATTTTGTGGGTCACAGATCTCTTTGAGAATCTAATCGAAGCTTTAGACCCCAAGTATGCAAAACTGCAACTGGGGGTGGGGGAGAGGGACACAGATCTAAAAGAACATTTGTTTATAAGTTCAGGGTCTTACATGTCTCCTAAACATGAGCTATGTACCCCAGCTGCCAAACCTCAAATACAAAACAGAACTCAGAAGAAATTCAATTCACACCTTAACAGGATTTCCTGGGATGAAAAATGCAAAATATTGCACATGTAATCATAGAAAGCATTTGTCTCCTGTGTCACTGTAGGACAGTGGTGTCCTGTTTTGACAATTTCATTTAAATGCAGGCTTTAGTCAGGATGCAGTCCTGACAGAAACAGAAGCTTAGAAGAGCACTCCAGGAAGAGAAGGTCTGATCATATTAGATTTTGAGAAACCGGAATGTGTTTTAGAAGAAGGTAAATCACCTTGGTTTTGTTGAAGAAAAGATTTCTTCAATGGGGAAGGACTGTAGAGGAGAAGTTGTCATAAATACACTGGTCTGAAATAGTCAAGACATAGAAATCTGTGTTGGGTTGCAGACAACTAAGTAGCTCATAAAATGTGAGGCGAGGCAGAATCGGATCCAGAAGTAGAGCAGCTCCCAGGATTTGGGGTGGGGACTAATTGATGTCATCTTTTCGGCACTGCTGGCTGGGTGAACCAGCCATGGGTTCTGTTCTCAGGTTTTAGGATTTAGAAACCAGGGAACGGATGGTCTGACTGGTTTCGCTGGTAATCACTGGAGGGCAGGGCTCTTGGACACATGAGATGGGGAAAGAGCTATTCCATCCAGCAATGGAGACACTGTTATCAAAAGAAAGGGCAATCAGCAGTAGGAAGATGAAGATAACAGATCTGGTCTGGGGGATAGCTTAGTTGGCAAAGTGCTTGCTGGATGAGCATGATGGCCTGATTTGGTCCTCAGAACGCATGTGAAAATAGTCAGGCTTGGTAGCATCTTTGCATTCTGAAGCAGAGAAAGTACATCCATGCCGTTCATTGACCAGCCGGACTAGCCTACGTGGCAAGTTCCAGGCCAATGAGATCCTGTTCCCAAAACTAAGGGACCGAAACCAAGCCTGAGACACAATACCCATGATTGTCCTCTGGCCTCTACATATATCACACATGTGCTCCTCCTCATGTACATCCACACCCACCCTCCAAATACTTAGATGTGTCTGTTTATTTACAGGTTAACTTTGTAAATTTAAACTGTCCACTTTATGAGCAGGAGGAATAGGAGCAGAATGGCTAGGCAAGCATCACTGAAAGGCTGAAGACAGGCTACACAATGGACTCTGTCCAAAAACAAGTAGAAAAATTAAAAAAAAATTCAAAACACCCTTTCTTGAAGCCCTTGGTCTTTGCTATTTTCTCTCTCAAAGTTATATTAAAAACTGGTTCCCTATGGGTGATATCCCTTAATGACTGATATCTTCAAGAGTCCACACAGTGCCAGGGCTCCCTTGCAGCTCTGATGATTCATATCCAGTTGGTGCTGAAGATTACAGAATAGTATGTGCCTGATCATTTTAACTTCACAGAAAGATGCGCTTGCCACTCAATTGCTACCATCTACCAACGAAGCAGAGACCTTTGCAGCAGGACATTTGTGTTTGGTTGTTGTGGTGGTGCACACCTGTAATCTCAGCACTTGGGAGGCAGAGACAGGAACATGAACTGACAGCTAGTCTCTGTAGGGAAATGCTTATTTTCCCTCTGTGTGTGAGTGTGTGTGTGTGCACATATGCTGAATCAGTGGATGAGTGAACTTTATGCCTTCCTAGACTTTAAGTATCTCTGTCTCGTCTCTTGCTGAGGATGCTTTCTGTCCCTAATTCACTTTTCCATCAGTTCCCTTGCTGTGATTTTGTTTCTCTTCCATTGACGTCACTCTATTTTTTTGATTCTACCCATTCAACCAACTAACACTTCTGGGGCCTTGTACTGAAACAACAACAAAACCAAAAACATAAACCATGTCCATCTCACATGGACCCTATAATATTCACTCTTGTCTCTTGTGCTTTACAGTAATCAGGGCTTGTGAGCTTCCCGGGTCACCAGTGTCCAGAAGCGCTCCTAATGTGAAGTAATTGAGCTGATCACCCTCACAGCACAGCCCTCAGGACTTGCTGAGGCTGGGTGCTTCATTGTGGTGTTCATTCAAGTAGCCAAACAGCCAAGGCCAGGGCCCTGGGGGGCCTGGGAAGGATGAGAGTAAGGACCTAAGATAAGGCCTTCAAAGAGTGTGTGTGACCATGGGCCCTGCAACCTGTGTCTCCCAGAGATCCTGACTCCCTAGTATCATACATTCAGTACCTGGTCTGGTTATGTACATTCCAGGGGCAGGTTGGCTCTTCTCTGCCCCTTAGAGAATTATATACTTCTGTTCTGGTGGGATGCTTTGCCTTGTCATGCATATCTGACTTGCTTCCCTTTCTTTGCAGAACTTTCTGGAAAATTGCTCAAAGTGGCAGCAGACCTATGTGGTGAGTGTGGAAAGCTTTGCCCTTCTGGCCCCTTTTGCCACCAGATCAAGGTTGGTTTCCACAGCTGGGTCATTTCTCTCCCACTTGAATTAGGAACTGTTAGAAAACTATCCTCTAGCTGGGTGGTGGTGTGGTGCAAGCCTTTAATCCCAGCCCTCGGGAGGCAGAAGCAGGCAGATGTCTTTGAGCTCAAGGCTAGCCTGGTCTACAGAGCAAGTTCCAAGATTAGCCAGGGCTACACAGAGAAACCCTGTCTCTAAAAACATAAAGTAAGCAAGCAAACAAAACCCAAAAAGAAAAAAAGAGGAAGGAAAAGAAGAGCATCCTTGTTTGCTGTGGCCTCTTGTGACTGTATTGACTGACAATCGGGCTGAGCTGGGCAAACTGAGAATTCTGTCAGAGATGCTGGAATCTCACAAGAAGAAAAGATGCCAGAGCCCAGGAGAACTCTGAAGACTGAAGAAATTATTGGAGTCCTTAGCAGCATCCCAAAGACATCCCCCAGAAAGCCTGACATCACCTGATCCACGTGGCCAACCCTGCCCTTTCCATCTGGTCCGAGTGGAGTTCCGATGCTTGGGATGGAAGCTCATTTATCCTAAGAGTTCCTTGGGGTTTTGGTCAGGTTTGCTCTTTCTATGAAAATGTGCCCATGACTCAAACTCACCTGTTAAGACATGAGCTCAGAGGATGAAGAGATGGCTCAACTGGTAAAGTGCTTGTCTTCTTGTCTCGCAAGCATGAAAACCCGAGTTCGATTCCCAGCACCCATATAAAGGCCAGGTGCAGCAGCATCCACCTGTGATTCTAGGGCTGGGGTAATGGAGACAGGGGAGGATCCTTCAAGTTTGATGGCTAGCCAATCTCACCAAAATGGCAAGCATTGAGGTTCAATGAAAGAGCCTGTCCCAAAAAATTAGATCAAGTGTAACTCTGGAAGACACCCAAACATGCATGCACCCGCACACATGTATCCATACTCCATGAACACACACAACATGCACACGCACACACACAAATGTAAGTTCAGCCTTTCATCCTAGAAGAGGCTGCTTTCTTCACATGCCAAGAAATGTCCTGTGGGACCAGCTGCCTGCACAGTCCCCATGGGCTTCAGTCACCTCCACCTGAGTCAGTCTGTAACCGAGCCACGCAATTCCACACCCACACAATTTTACGATCTAATTATGGCAGGAAGTTTAACAACAGTTTTTAGCTAATGACTTTTAAATACATCTCAGTAAGTAGGTTACTGGCTACAGGAGACTCTCTTCACCCTAACACCGCAGTCCCGTGCTGCAGGTTTTATGTGTGTGACTTCATCCATAGCAACGCAGTAAGCCACAACAATAAACATATTTATCTCCTAGGTTTCTGCCAGTATTGTCACTCTCTTCTTTACAATGCTAAAGGTGACAAATATTTTAAAACATACAGTTGGCTCTAGGTTGTAGAGAGTTCACATGCAAAATAAATGAGAGGAAAATGTATAAGCAATGGCTGTCCTTACAGGTTCATTAGAGAGAGCTAATGTTTAATACAGTGCAAGGGTAAAGTGTAAAATGGGATCAAACAGCCACACAAAGGCCAGCAAATGACCTAACACTGACCTGAAACTTGAGCTCTTGGTTGCTTACTAGGCTCTGCTCAGAACCAGGATGTAGAACAACTTCATAATTATGTCATAGTATCTTTGGCTCAGTGGACCTCAGAAGGAGGCACCCAGACCATCAAACTCAACTGGGCTTAGCCCCAATGAAAGGCAAGGCCCACACCAGCCATCATCCCACAGTCCATGCTGCTGGCCTTGCTGATCCCTGAAGAACCATGTGACTTTTCCCCTGGGAGGGTGGAATTGGCATGAAGTTAGCCTTTGTGGGTGGCTGGACCCATAACAGATATTAGTACTTTGCTTTGATGCCTGGGAAGCAAAGTGACAATCTTCAAAGAGGAATAAATAGCATCAGTGGGAAGGGGTTCATGTCACCTGAATTCTCCCCTGGGTCCCATAGCATCAGTGGAAGGGGGTACATGTCACCTGCATTCCCTACTGGGTCCCACAGCGTCAGTGGGAGAGGGTTCATGTCACCTGCATTCCCCACTGGGTCCCACAGCATAAGTGGGAGGGGGTTCATGTCACCTGCATTCCCTACTGGGTCCCACAGCATCAGTGGGAGGGGGTTCATGTCACCTGCATTCTTCCCTGGGTCGCACAGCATCAGTGGGAGGGGGTTCATGTCACCTGCATTCCCTACTGGGTCCCACAGCATCAGTGGGAGAGGGTTCATGTCACCTGCATTCCCCACTGGGTCCCACAGCATCAGTGGAGGGGGTACATGTCACCTGCATTCCCTACTGGGTCCCACAGCATCAGTGGGAGAGGGTTCATGTCACCTGTATTCCCTACTGGGTCCCACAGCATCAGTGGGAGAGGGTTCATGTCACCTGTATTCCCTACTGGGTCCCACAGCATCAGTGGGAGGGGGTTCATGTCACCTGCATTCTTCCCTGGGTCCCACAGCATCAGTGGGAGAGGGTGGGTATATGTCACCTCCATTCCCTGTCAGGTCCTCTCCTGCTGCAGTTACTGGGCTGAGCTTGCCAGCATGCCCACTCCTTGCTTCTGTGAGACACCATCTCCTTATTCAACAAGCAACCTTTGTGCTGATACTATCTGCAGGGCCCCAGAATCCTAACTGACACCCCTTCACCTACAGAAAAGACACTCTCTGCTTGAGAAGAAAAATGAGGTGCAGACCATGTACTGGGGGAGAGGAATGAATTAGAAGTTGCATGTAAAGAGCCAAGACCAGCTCTGCTCATCTAGCTAGTACTGGAAGTCTCTCCCCAGAAACCCATGCTGACTTGCTTTGTTTTCTTTCCTAGGAATTTTGATTCTTTTTGATCCAGGGACATACAGCATTAGGTTTCGCAGCAGATGCTTTTCTTTTTTTGTGGTCCATAAAAAATGCTTTAAGGGTGACAAGTACCACAGGTCGCATCACTATCAACATGGCGTTCTACTTCAGGAAGGGAAGGACTGATAAGACAAGGACTACTTTATTTTCCCTAAAGATTCTTCTAAAAGGAAACCATTGTTTTTACTTTAATGAAATTAAATAACCTTTTAGCAAAGGGGAGGGGAGGGAAGAAGGAAATTTTATTAGCTTTAGATATTAATATGAAAACACAGACCAGGAAATTTCATCTCTCTCTGTACTAGCTATGTTTCTATACTCTATGATAAAGACCATGATCAAAAGCAACTTAGGGGGAGGGTAGTGGTGGAACAAGACTTTGTCCCAGCAGGAGAATCTCTGTGAGTTCGAGGCCAGCCTGGTCTACAGAGTAAGTTCTAGGACAGTCAACACTACACAGAGAAATCCTGCCTCAAATAAACAAAAACAACTTGGGGAGGAAAGGATTCATTTTATCTTACACTTCCTACATCAATCATTAATCAAGAAGATGCTCCATAGAGCTGCCTACACATAGAGTTGCCTAGAGGCCAATCTGAGGGAGTCATTTTCTCAATTGAAGTTCCTTTTCCCAGAGAATTCTTGCTTGTGTCAAGCTGACAAAGAGGAATCCAGGACACCCTGACCACTTCAGTACCCTCTGACAAATCACCAAGCTAACAACATATGACATTTTCTTTCGCTCTAGATAACAAAACCAAACCCTGGGGGATCCGAGATCTTATCCTAGGTCCTCTGCACTCTGGACAGGTGACTAAATTTTAAAGCTCAGGAGCCACCTCCCTTCAACTAGTAGTTGCTCCATGGTGAGGGTCTTGTGCTCACACGAAAATACTGTCATCTGGTCATCTGGTTCTGTGTCTTATGCACTTCTTGGAAGGATGGTGTGGCGGGATGGAAAAGACTCTAAAACCAGAGTGCAGCGTTGGAGGCGTCAACATTTGGCCTTTTGTGTTAGTGGCTGAGGACCTGCCTCCGCAGATACCAGGGAGGCAGATGTAAGGGTGGGCCAGAGGAACACAAGCCTCTCTGTGCACCATGGAGGTCCATCAATAGCAGCCTGTGTCTAGAATGCTCCCTATGAAATGAGGTGGGCGGACTCCTACACAGTGGCATTCTCCAAAGAGCGCTTACCTGGGTTGAAATAAAAAATAATATTTAATAAATCCTGGTCTCCCCACGTGATGGCATTCTTATACTTCTGGTACAGCGGGAGCAGCATGTCCTCCCAAGCCAGGCCTGTTGGAACCAGGCTATTCTGGAAGAGAGGAAACCGTGAGAGCAGCGGCAGGAAAGCAAGTGTGCCTTGTCCAGTGAAAATGGGGACTGCTCTCCTTTCCTCCGAGACGCAAAACACAGGCACAGAACCAAGCAAAGCGAGGGCTGTGGGCAGACGTTTGGTGTGTGTGTGTGTCTGTGTGTGTGCCGTAGGCCAATGGATGCAGAGTGGACCAGGAAATAGAGCGGGCCCTTTAGTTTTCTTTTCCTTTCTTTTTTTTTTTTAAGTATTTATTATTTGAGTGTGTGTGTGTATTATGTGTGGGCAAACGTGTGTCGTGGGGTACAGGTAGAGGTCAGGGGACAACTTCGTGTAGTTGGTTCTCCCTTTCTACCTTTATATAGGTTCTGGAGATGGAACTCAAGCCACGAGGCTTGTATTGCCAGGTGGAATCCCCTTTACCTGCTCACCTATTTCATCAGCCTTTTCTCTTCGGAGGTGTATGGGAATGCCCATTTGTGTGTGTAGCTATAGGCACACATGAGTCACAGCACACATGTGGGGATGAGATGACAGCCTTCTGGTCTCTGGTCCTGCCTTTTCCACCTCGTTTGAGCAGGATCTCTTTGCTGCGCAGGCCAGGCAGGCTGACCCATAACTTCCAGCATTGCTCCTGTCTGGACGTTTAACATGCTGGACTGCAGGCGACTGCGCTACTGGGTCAGCTTTGCATGGGTTTTAGGGAGCTCAGCTCCAGTCATCAGGTTTGCATCGCACTCGTGTGACCCTCTGAGCCCTCTCTGTAGCTCCTGCCTACGACACTAATCAAAAAGCCCATGCTGAAATACCTCTTTCTTAGCTTTGTTCCTTCATATCTGTGAAGAAACAAAACACAGGTCACAGAGTCAAGGCATTTCAAGGGAAAAAATGCTTCCTTTCCTTGTCTTTTCCCTTCATTTAATTAATTAATTTTGGGGCAAGGTCTTGCACTATATCCCAGGCTGGCCTTCAACTTTGGGCCCCTGCGTTCACCTCCCAAATACAGTGGTTAAAACTGTGTGACACCATACCTGGCTCCTGTCCTTGTTCCCAATAATTATTTACTGTTAAAGTAAAAGTAACATACCTATAAACTAAGTATTCAACCAGTACATTAGGATAAAATATTAAAAAGTAGAAATATTTCTTCTGTTGCTCTCTCCAGATTCCGTACCCACCTTTCACAGAAACATCTACAATGAACAATTAAAGGTCTCTTAGGCATTCTTCTGGAAATTTCTAAGGCATAAAATAAACACACTATAGTATGAGACTTTTTTCTTCGCTTGATATTTTTTGAAATTGTGTTATTGATAATAATATACAGATTAGCCTGTTCTTTTTTTTTAAAAAATGTATTTATGTGTATGGGTGTTTTGTGTACATGTATGGCTGTGCACCACATGTATGCCTGGTGCCCATGGAGGCCAGAAGAGGACGCTGGATCCCCAGAATTTCAGAGGATTGTGAGTTGCCATGTAAGTGCTGGCATTGAACCCTGGTCCTCTTAACTACTGAGCCGCTAGCTTATTCTTTTTTATTTTCTATTGTTTTGGCATGCCTTGAAGGCATGTGGATTGAAGCCTTGTACAGACTACACGCCAGCTGTGATGAATCTATTCTTCTCCCTTTTGGTGTATGTGTATACACATATGTGCTTGCACATGTGTGTGCTGGTACAAAATTGTATGTAGGTAAGTGTGAGCATATGTACAGGTGCTTGCGGAGGTCAAAGAACCTCAAATGTTGTTTCTCAGAGACCATCTACTTGTTTTATGAGATGGGATCTCTCTCGGGGGCTTAGAATTTACCACATAGCTGGCTAGTGAGCCCCAGAAATGTGCCTGCCTCTGCCTTGCCAGCACTGGGATGATAAGCCACATCTGGCTTCATTTATTACATGGGTTCTGTGGATTGAACACACGTCCACAGTGCTTTAAAAGCAAGCAACTTTACCGACTGAGTTATCTTTCAGCCTCCGGTTCTTCTTAACATAAGAAGAAAGGATGGGGACTGTCATCTAAAGATGTTCATTTTGGTTCTTTTTATATTTTACTAGTAGAAAAGAGACCCTGGTGAGCCATGCACAGAGATCTGTGTACTCACAGACATACACTTCTAGAGCCATTCCAAGACATCAGGCTTTGAAGCCTTGGGTAAGCCGAATTTGGACACTCTGTAATTCAGAAACATCATATAGTATTTCTGAATGGAGTCTATGAAGCTTCACAGTGCACAGTTGCCTGGGCTTTTCCTGAGCAAAATTCCACATTTCTAATATTTTCCTCCCACCCACAAGCCAGATCAGCACAGACACACCCAGCATGTCCCTACTGGAAATTCCAGGTCTTCTGTTTGTTTATTTGGTTCGTTTCTCAAGGGTTTCTCTGTGTGGCCTTGACTGTCCTGGAACTCACTTTGTAGACCAGGTTGTCCTTGAACTCACAGAGATCTGCCTGCCTCTGATCCCAAGTGCTGGGATTAAAAGTGTGTGCCACCACAACCTGACTTCTAACTCCTAAATGTCTTTAGGTGGGATTTTCCAGCTCTTCCTTACCTTGAAGTGGGTACTTCTGATGCGAGTTAAGTTCATGAGCATGACCCCTGAATTAACCCCTGTAGAGCCATAGAAAGGATGGCGGGCAAAGCGGCTGTACCAGCCAATCTTGGGGATTTCATGCTCTGGGGCCATGGCGGCAAGCTGGGTGGAGTTGAACTGTCTCAGAAGCTTCCAGATATCATCCACGGGCCTCAGAAAGAGGACATCCGTGTCCACGTAGAGAAGTGAGTCCACATCCTTTAAGATCACCTATGTGTACAAGGGGGCAGGGAAGCAAAGGGGACAAAACAAACATAGGTCAGAAACAATGGAAATGACCCAACAGGAAAAAAAATGCTACTGATACTTACTGACCAATGCCGGATTCTACAATAGGTACCACTATTAGCCCCTTTCCTCCCTTCTACTTTCACCTGGGGGTAAGTGTCAGTCAAGTGAAGACTTAACAGCAGATAAACCTGGCACTAGACTGGCCCAACTTCCAGACCCAGTCTAGTTGTATATTGGCTAGACTTTCAAAGAGATCAAAATGAAAACATCAATTGAACACTGTAGCTTTTTTTGTTTGTTTGTTTGTTCTTTCTTCCTACAAGACCTGTTAGTTCTTTGTTGGAACAGTCAGGTATTGACAATTTGATATAGATGATCTCCAGGCCTTCCCCTAGCTCAGAGGTGAGGGCTCTGTCCTAGGAGACAGCTCTCTATCTTTCTAAGATGGTATTTTCAGCCTATGGCTTTGTTAGCACATGGGGCTTGACAAGCTTCTCCTGGAGAGGGCCAGATGGTACATACTTCAGGTTTGGTTGCAGCCAGTTGGCCCTGCTGCTGCATCCTGGGAGCAACAATGACAACTTGTACACGAACAAGAGTGGTTGTGATCCACACTTCGTGGAGGGACACTGCAAGTGGAATTTCGTATCATTGTTGGATGCCAAAGAATATTCTTGCTTTGAGTTTTAAAAAACCATAGGCTTCTGTTTCCCACCAGGCTTGCTACACATCTTTCCAGTTAGCCTCCCCAGGTAAAGGAATGTCCCCTGCACCCCTACCTCAGCTTCCAGGGCTAAGCACTGGAGTGTGAGACTTTAAAGCTTGAGTTAGCAGTAATGCCACTTGCCTCATTTTGTCATTGTTCCCGAAACTTAGGAATAATTTAATCAAGGGAAGATTTAGCTTTTCCTGAGTCCTCACTGTAACTGTACATGCTATGAACTAAACATGTGTGTGAGTCTATGTCCAATTTCACAGCACCTAAAGTGACAGCATATGGAGATATGTTTTTGGAGGACCACTAGGTTTACTGGGGTCATAAGGATGCCATTGTAACAGCACAAGCGCCCTCTTGACAGCAGGCCTCAGAAAGGGCTCTCCTCTAGCTGCCCCGTTAGGACACAGTGAGAAGGTGGCTATGGTGCACGGCAGGGAGAGAACCTTTTCCTGAACCCCACCCTGCTGGCATCCATGTCTCGGACTTTTCCCAATCAAAACTGCGGGAACACATATTTCTGTTGTTTAAGGCATCCAGTCAGTTGTGTCTTGTTGTGGGGAGTTCTGGATCCCCAGAACTTGACAGTGTGAACATGAGTACCATATAATCCAGTTTCGCGGGATTTCGGCCTGGAGATATTTCAACACCTATTCAGCTAGCTCCAGTCTCTCTCTTTGCTCATCTATTGGAGGAACAGCTTTTATAAATCAGTATATGCAATTAAAAATAACAGCTATCTACCATTTAAAAAATGTCCTCCTGACTACCTGAACAACTCAAAGATCTTGAGTTCATTCAGAATTGTGATTCTGCAACTGAGCTCATAAACCATTTTTTTAAACCTCTATCACACAGCTGGAAGTGGGGTAAACACCTTTAATTCCAGCATTCTGGAAGCAGAAGCGGGCAGATCTCTGAGTCGGAGGCTAGGCTGGTCTACAGAGCTAGTTCCAAGATGGTCACAGCTACACCCAGAAACCACATCTCCAAACAAACAAACAAACAAAAGCACCACACATTCTCCTTGTTTTCCTGTTTTCTATAGAAAGGCAAAACTTGTCACAGGTTGGCACTAGTCTGCAGTCATCATTCAGAAATTTCCAATTCTAGTGTACTGTGCAGAAAGGGTAAACTCGCCACAAAACTATTAAGAAACCTGTTGCGATATGAATTGTGTGATATATAATTAGGACCATGGTGTCTTACGCACCCCCAAAGCCCTTCAGGGGATTCATGTTCTGCTCATCTAGTTTTATGTGGGAAGGAAACCAGAACACACCTGCTCCAAAAATGAAGAACTATGCAGCTGAAGACAGGATCCAGGAGAGCTATCTGCCTGCCCTCTCTGCTTTCCTAGAAACAGGACAGAGACACACAAAAACAGACACCCTTTCCATCTTCCCCCACCAGTTCCTACCCAGAGAGAGGAGGTACATTCTCTTCCCCAGTCCTCATCAGCTCAGAAACTGAGACTCTGCAGACTTCTCTCAACCAGCCTTTCCCCTACACTGCCCGGTTCAGGGTTCTCCTGGAAGCCTGCAGCTGCTCTTCTTTGTCTTCTCATTGCTTTTGGTGTTTATTATTCTCAAAGGGCTGGCAGGACGGCACAGTGGGTAAGGCGAACTCAGCCTGATGACCTGAGTTCAATCCTAGAGACCCATACAGTAGAAGAAGAGAATCAACGTCCTGCAACTTGTCCTCTGATCACATTTGAGTTTTGACACATGTACCTGTTCTCTCTCTCTCTCTCTCTCTCTCTCTCTCTCTCTCTCTCTCTCTCACATACACACACACACACACTAGCCAAATAAATAATGTGGTGGTTTGAGTAAGAATGGCCCTCATAGGCTCAAATATTTGATGCTTAGTCACCAGGGAGTGCCTGCTTGAAAGGATTAGAAGGATTAGGAGGTGTGGCCTTGGTGGAGGAAGTGTGTCACTGAGGGGTGGACTTTGAGGTTTCAAAAGCCCATGCCAAGTCTAGTGTCTTTCTGTCTGAGGATCAGGATGTAGCTCTCAGCTACTTCTCCAGCACCATTGCCTACCATGCCTACTGCCATGCTCCCAGCCATGATGATAAGGGACTAAACCTCTGAAACTGTAAGCAAATCTCCAGTTACATGCTTTCTTTTAGAGAGTTGCCTTGGTCATAGTGTCTCTTCACAGCAACAGAACAGAGACCAAGGCCAATACTGTAATGAAATTTATGGTTCCCAGTTAGGTAATGAAATAAGTCAGGCTCCTGCCGGGCTCAGCTATGTGTTCTCCCATGTGGTGTATGTGTCACGTGCTGATAAATTTCCTTCTCTTATGACTCTCCTGTGTCAGAACTCTGACTCAACCACAGACTTAAGAGGATTAAGGGGGGAATTATATTTTATCTCCCTCACAGGGAAGGAAAGCTGAAGTATAAAAAAGTATTCTAAGTTCATGCATTGGAGTGAGACAAATAAGGCGAGAATAAGATGAAGTTGTTTGCCAGAAGCATCTAAGGGAACATGACACTGCATAGTGTTGAAAAAAAAAACCAACTAATTTAAAACCTTGGAATTAGAATAAAGGGGGTTAAAGAGCAAAACCTGATAAGGCATATTCCACCAACATTATAATTAGCTATGGGTCTCTAGAAATCTACTAGCAAATTGAAGTTCATGACTAGAATGATTTCATTGTTTTTCCTGGTCTTTAATCATGGATATATTAGTACTTCTGTAATATAAAGTGCAGTAATCAGCCCTCATCAAAACAAAAAGAAAAAGAAAAAAAAACAGATTGGAAGAAGGGCCAAGAAAGGAAAAGCTAAAGCAGAGGGGTGTTACACCACAAAGGACTGTCTGTCAAGAGGGAGAGCTGACGTGCTGGGTCAGAATTCATATGCAGAGAGTTCTTCTCTATTTGATGGTAGCTTTAGTTTCTGACACAAGATCTTACTACACAGGCCACAATGGCCTCCCAACTTGAGATCCTTTGGCCTCCGCCTCCCAAGTGCACCATTGTGCCCAGCCAGAATGAAAATGGGGTAATATGACATCTTACTATGCCATATATTTGTTTACTGTTTATAGACAAAACTACATTTCATTTGTTCACTTTGGTTTTCATGAAAATTCTAATAACTGATAGCATTTCTCTCTTTTTTAAAAAAAATCTTTAAAAGATTACATTTTGTTTATTTATTTAGTTGAGGAGAAGGAGAGAGAGGTCAAAGGACAACTTGCTGAAGCCAAGTCTCTCCTTCAACCATGCGGATTCTGAGGACTGAACCAGGTCATCAAGCTTAGCAGCAAGTGCCCCTACCAGCTGGATCATATGACAAGCCCCTGCTTTTCCTTTATAACAGTAACTATTTATTTGGTTCAAAAATATGGTTTGGCCTGGTGGTGGTGGTGCACGCCTTTAATCCCAGCACTCGGGAGGCAGAAGCAGGTGGATCTCTGTGAGTTCGAGGCCAGCCTAGTCTACAAGAGCTAGTTCCAGGACAGGCTCCAAACCTACACAGAGAAACCCTGTCTCAAAAAACCAATACACACATACACTAACACACAAAGACACATACACACATATATACACACACATATACACAAACATACATACACACACATATATACACACACATATACACATATATACATATACACAGACACATATATTTATATACACATATACACACACCCATATGTATACATATACACAGACACATATATACACATACACACATATATATACACACACATATACATATACACACACATATAAGAAGACATATTTTAAGGGTTAGAACTAAGGGACAATGAGGAAAAAGAATAAATTTAAGAATGGAGATAAGAGTATCCTGTTAGAATTTGGTTTCCTGCTTAATAACTCATGTTGAAATCTCCCTCGGATGATAGTGTTTCAAGGTGATAGGACCTTAAGATGATTCGGTCACCAGCAGAGATCTGAGCCTTTCCTGAGAGGAGATGATGAACGACAAAGCAAGTCCATCCTTTGCCCTTTCCCACTTCATGCTCTCTTGATGTTTCCAGGTCTGCCAGATTGTGATGTAGCCCTTGCCTTCACCGGAAGCTGAGCAGACATCAGTGCTAGGCTCTTGCATTTCTGAACCTCCAATTTGAAAGCCAAAATAAACCTCTGTTTTGTTTGGTTTAGTTTTTGTGGTGCTGAGAATTGAACTTAGGGTCTCACGGACAATAGTAGGCAAGTACTCACGTACCACTGGCCTGCTTTCCGGTCCCAAACTTCTGTTCTTTTTAAGTTCCCCAGTCTGTGCCATTCTGTTATAGCAACAGAAAATAAACTATAATAGGTTGCAAAGTCAGTTGAACATAATCTGAAAGTGGCAAAATAGGGCCATGTGAGTCAAATTCACTCCAAAGCTTTATCATTTTTAACAGTTTTGGCACAAAGGGACTTTCATGTGAGAGCCCACAGTTTTGAATTCATTCCCTCTTGACTAAAAGTCATAGAGTTCAGACCTACCTGTCCTTGCTCCTCAAGGACTAACAGGAAGATGATTGTCCAAGGGTGTGGCTACTGGGTGCCTTACTCTTCAAAGGCCAGCCAACAGAATGTTTGACTTAGGGCATGGTTACCAGGTGTTTTGAGGTATAAGGAGGTAATTACATTTGCTTGCTCTTTGTATCATGGAAGTCTTGTGCCCTCCCCTTTTGTTTGGGGCATATAAGGCCTGAGGGTAATAAACTCGGGGCTTTTTGCTTTTGTTACAGTATTCACTAGAAGCGTTCCTGTCTCTATCTTCTGTCTCTCCTCTAGTTCTTTCCTCAACCCACACTTCCCTCCTCAGGAATGTACTGACAAGTGGGCCGGTCCTGATACTTTTAAAAGTTTGAAATTATTTGCCTAGTTTTTAAAAATTTTATCATTATCTTATGTATATGAGTAGTCTGACTGCTTATATGTAGGTATACCACATGTGTGCCTGGTGCCTGTGGAGACCAGAGGACAGCGATAGATCCCCTGAAACTGTGGTTATATGTGGTTGTGAACTACCATGTATGTGCTGGGAATAGAATCTGGGCCCTTCGGAAAAACAGCAAGTACTCTTAGCCATTGAGGCATCTCTCTAGCCCCATTTGTCCAGCTTAAAAAATAAATTACTTTAGCAAGGCATGGTGGCACACAACTTTAATCCCAGAACTAGTGAGGCAGAGACAGGCTAATGTTTGGGAGTTTGAGTCTAGTCTGGTCTATGTGGAGAGTCCAGGCCAGGTAGCCCTTCATAGTAAGGCCCTGTCTCAAATTGTTTAAAGGTTTTGCAGCTATTTACTTATTTACTATTATTATTACTATTGCTATTTGGTGGTGGTGGCTGTAGCAGCAGCAGTAGCAGTAGTAGTAATAGTGTGTGTGTGAATGCATGCATGTGCTGTATGTGTGGGTGCACTCATGCTACAGCAGACATGTAGAAGTCAGAAGACTATTTTCAGGAGTTCATTCTGTCACTCTGTGGGTCCCAGCATAGAATTCAGAGGGTCAGCCTAGTGGCGGATGCATTTATTTACCACTGAGACATCTTGCCAAACTGCTCACAGTTTCTTAAAAATGAAGAGCTCACAGAAATATCCAGATGTCTACCTTCCTGTAGGGCAAAGAGTGGTGTTCTTGGTAACAGACACCAGTAGTATTCTCAGTTCAATGGAATAAATATTTATGGAAGTTCCCCTAGGTGCCAGGCATGGCCCAGCCAGACAAATATCTCTGCCTATAGGAGGCAGCAAGAAGATAAAATCACTGGTTATATAGTGCGCAACCAGGTGGAAACCACACAGGGGAGTTTACAGTGTGTGTTTATTTAAGGCAGGGTTTCACTACAGAGCCCAAATTGGTCCCAAACTCACAATACTCCAGACTCCTGAGTTCTGAAATAATAGGTGTGTGCTACTCCACTTGGGGTGGGAGCTTGTGACCTAAAACTGCACAGCTAGGAATAGGTTGACCTTGGGCACAAGAGAACAGGACAGGTATATGTCTGGCACACTAATAGCAAAAGACTACATGGCTGGACACCACAGCAATGAGAAGAGCGCAAGATGAAGAGAAAGGTGGCCAGGGCTGGCTGTTTAGGGCTGATGACACTCTTGTTTGGACTCGGTGCGCGATGGTAGCCTCTGGAGGGCTTTTCCCTGAGGGGCTCCATCACTGTCGGATCATCGGCTGAGACCAGACTGTTAGAGGAAGCAGTGAGGTTGGTGAGATGCGATTTGAGAGTGGACTGACTCTGGCGACAACAGCCCAGGGAGTGAGAAGTGGTCCAATCCTGAACGCCACTTGAAGACAGAATCCACAGGGATGGCAGATGGACTGAATGTGAAAAGTGAGAGAAGTCAAGGATAGCTCCAGGGATTCTCACTCAAGTGATGGAAAACCATGTTGTCGAGGACTGGCCTCGACAGAATCACCTCTTGCCAGGGTAGGGGCGTGGGAATTGAAGAAATATAAGCAAAGAATATGAAGATGCATTAAAAATAATAAGATAGAAACCATAGAAAATATTGGGAGAGTGTTCCAGTGATTACTGAAATCCTGAAATCTGCCTGCATTTGACCCACACAGTCAATCGTTTTATCACTCTGAGACATTAAATTATTAGCATTCTGTTGCCTAGGTAGCAAAGGTGCTCTAGATCATTGTATCCTAAAGACCGCCCTTCCGCAGGTGACCTCATATTTTAAAAAAGTACATATCCTGACCACCTGTCAGGATGGCATGAACTTAATTTCCAAAAACCAAACAATCACCTCCTGAGTTGGGGACATGCAGCTATGCTTGTCAATCTCCAAACTCTCTGACTGTCAGACAAGGTGGAAATGGGCCTGCATTTTCCGGCCTCCACACCATGTTAACCGAGAGTGATCTATATCACCCAGTGGTTCCTCAGAGGCATCGGAGTTTGCAGCTGCCAAAGCCTAGTGCCATTCTTCCCCCTCCTCTTCCTCCTCCTCATCTCACTCCCTAGCAGTGGCTAGCCTGGAACTCACTGCGGCAGGCTGAGTTTGAACTCCGACAGATCCTCCTGCCATGCGACACCATACCTGGCTTACTTTCTTTTTCTGCTGCAGAGGCAAAAATACCCTGACCGAAGCAACTTAACAGAGAAATGGTTTATTCTGGCTTCCAGTTCGTTCCTCATGGCAGGGAAGTCATAGTTGTGGGAGCTTGAAGCAGCAAGTCACATTGCCTCCACAAAAAACAATCCGAAGGAGTCAAAGTCTTCCACAGTCTAAGGTCCCAGCCCCCAGGGAAGGCTATCTCTGGTTTTTCCACATCAATCAACATAATCAAGATAACATCCCACAGGCCTGCCCAGAGACCTATCTCCTAGGTCATTCTGGATTCTGTTGACAACAGTAATCCTCACATTCCCCATGACCCCTCCTCACCTCTAGGGAAGGGACAGATGGTCAGCATTTGACTTCAATGGGAAGTGCCCAGGTTAAGCTGACCATAGAGATTTTCAGTATATTCTGAAAATCTCTGATAGGTAGATTATATGTCAAAAGAACACCTCTCAGAGGGGAGTCAGAAACCTCACTGAGGGACCTCGAGTATAGCATATCCTGAGTTCGAATCTTGGCACCCACTTTGAGGCCTCTCCTCCCCCATCTGTAAACAGCAGGTGTCACAGCACTACCTGACCACATGAGGTGCTCACACAGCAGCTAAATAAGTAACCAATAAGCAACAACTTTGTTAGCAGAAACCTCTGTTCTTCTGGCTAAAATAACAAGTGCAATTAGTTATGGTTCACATCAGTACCCATGGCACATTCAGACAGTTGCCAACCACAGAAAGCATTTTATTTCATCAGAACAAGAGAGAAGAAACAAGGTTTGAGGACCTTCCTAATATCACGGTGCACAGGTTATCTTGTGCCTTCTCACTGTTAATCTGTAAAACAAAATACAAAGTGACTGTAATACTCATCTCTGGAGGCCTGCAATTCTGCTGCCATTACCTTAAAGAAGATCATTGGTTATGCTATAACGGGAAGAATAATATTTACCAAAAGTTCATAGAGGTTGCCATTCTGATTGCTTTATGGAAATTAATGAACACTAGATGAGAGGCTTTTTTTTTCTTAAGAGAAGTAGGGTGTCACACAAAATCCATTTGTCCCCAGTACTGCTCAACCCACCCATTGCCCCAACTTGGATGGCTACTATCTGTGTAGCGCAGAAAAAACATGCTAAGGGTGCAAGAGAGATTACTTAGCAGCAAGAGCACTCTTGCTCTTCCAAAGAACCCAAGTTCAGTTTCCGGCATTCAAGTTGGGTGGTGCACAATCACCTGTAACTCCAGCTTCAGGGGATCTGATGACCTTTCTGTACTCCATGGGCACCTGCACACATGTGGCATTACCCACATAGACACACATACACATGTAATAAATCTTTAAAAAAGACAAAGCGAGAGGAAGAAACATATGCTATTTGAACAGTGGAGCCTAGTCACAGACCACAGACAGCCTGGTTATCTGGAACTTGCTGGCTCTCTTTCAGGTTTATCCTGCTCCAGCTGTGGAGTGATTTTCCCAGTACAACTGGGTACAAATGTTTGCATGTGTGCGTGTGTGTGTGTGTGTGTGTGTGTGTGTGTGTGTATGTGTGTGTCCGTTAAAAATCTGACTAGCTTAATTCAAAACAGCTGGATCAGCTCATGTCCCCTCCTCTCCACTTTCTGCCCAACACCAAGGCACTGCGATGGTCCCCCAGGAATCTGTGACATCCTTCGTAGCTGCCTCCATCTAACCCACTCCTCACAATAGCCATGGGGACTTTTAGCTTGCATGTGATTTCATGTTGACCCAGTGGGGATTTCCAATGGCTGTATTTAATTACTAAGTATTTGGAAGTTACCAGATCTTTTTGCATTCACTTCTCATTTAGCTCCCCTGTAGTCAGGGAACACACTGCATGACTTCAATTTACCAAGGCTTGTTTTATGGCCCAGCATATGGTCTATCTCTGCAAATGTTCCCTGTAGGTTTGTAACACATGTTTGCTCAGCAGTTGATGGGTGGGGCGTCCCACAAGTTCTGTAGCCATGCCCGAGGTCACTCAGTCAATAGTACTGCCACGGTCTTCTCCATCCACACTGATGATAACCATGTGTGCTCCATGGAGCCTCAGTTCCAGACACAGAGAAAGTGGGGCAGCACAATGAACCGTGATTTCACCCCATAACACTAGGTCTGTTCCTTTGAACACTTCTGTTCCTTTCCTTGGTTTGAGAAGGAGCCCCAGCAGGACACTTGTCACTTACGATGTCCAATTTTGCAGCACTATTTGTTAAGGACCACTGTCTTAATTCGCTCCCTGTTGTGATAAAGATCATGACCAAAAGTAATCTTCTAGGGAGGAAAGGGTTTATTTGGCTTACACTTCCAAGTAACAGTCCATTATCAAGGGAAGTCAGGGCAACAAGCAGAAACCCGGAGGCAGGAACTGAAGCAGAGGCAATGGAGGAACATCGCTCACCAGCTTGTCCCTTCTGGCTCACTCAGTTTGTTTTCTTATGCATTGAGGACCACCTGCCCAGGGTGCCATGGCCCATAGGAAGCTGAGCCCTTCCACATCAATCATCAATCAAGAAAATGTTCTACAGACTTTCCCACAGGCCAATGTGGGGCATTTTCTCAATTCAGGTTCCTCTTCCCAGGTAACTAGCTTGTGTTGACAAAAACCAACCAAACACAAGTCACAGTGGGCTTCCCTGGTGCCAGGCAGAGCCGTGCACTCGCTGGCCTCAGGTCTCAGCTATGAAACAGCCCTTCTCAGAAAGCCCTGCGGAGGCCCCCTCTTCTTTCCCTCCATGCATCCTTCATCACATCCCATGAGTTTCTTTTTCCTACCCCTCTTCAACATTGGCCTTTTCTTAAATTGCTTTCTCCCTCCATTAGAACAGAAGTCCCACAGGAGACAGACTGGAGGGCGCCTGAAGTCCAAGCGTTGGGGCAAAGCTCCTGCTAAACTGTTTCAGAGCCACTACAACTTTATTTATTTAAAAAGCAAATGAAAACTTCATCATTGCTTTTTATAAATTCATTTGACTTTACTTTATATATACATAAATTTATATATATGAACATATATGTTTTATGTAACAAGTAAAATACAATGAATATAAGTATTTTGCCTATATAGATCAAGTAAAATAAAATGAGCGCATATATATAATTATATATATGGGTAATTTGCCAGTACATATATACCACTTGAATGCTGGATGCCCATGAACATCAGAGAAGGGCATTGGATCCACTGGAACTGAAGTTAGAGATGGTTGTGAGCTACCATGCAGCACTAGGGATCAAATCTGAGTCCTCTGGAAAAGCAGCCAGTGCTATTAATGGCTGAGCCTTCTCTCCGGCCCCATTTCAATCTATTTTCATTTACTCACTTATTTATTTACTTTGGTGTTTGTATGCACACACATATACCATGGCATGCATGTGAAGGTCAGAGGGCAACTTGCAGGAGCTGGTTCTTTCTTTCTACCATGTGGTTCCCAGAGGTCAAACTCAGGTCAGCAGGCCTGGCAGCAAGCGCCTTTACCCACTGAACCATCTTGCGGGCCTCAATTTTGTTGTAAATACACTTCAAGACAGATTATAGAACAGAGACAGGCTCAGTAATAAGAAGTATATAGGGGGGCTGGATAGATGGCTCAACGGTTAAGAGAACTGACTGCTGTTCTGGAGGTCCTGAGTTCAATTCCCAGCAACCACATGATGGCTCACACCCATCTATAATGAGATCTGGTGCCCAGAATACTATATACATAATAAATAAATTAAATAAAATAAAAAAAGAAGTATATAGGACTCAGAGTCTTGAAGGAAAGCTGCAGGTACACCTGCCATACAGAATCCTGTTCCTTTGCTGCATGGGCCTATGCATCAACCCACCAGCCTCTGCTGCCGGACAGCTGTGTCTCTAAGGACATCTTTGCATTCCTTGTCTCTTCATTTAAAATGGTTTTGTTTTTTACTGTTTTTTGCTCAGTTGGTGGTTTTGGTTTGGTTTGGTTTTTGAGACAGGGTCTCACTACATAGCCCTGGCTGGCCCCAAACTTATAAAGATCTACCTGCTTCTGCCTCCTAAATCCTGGGTTTATAAGCATGCACTACCACAGCCAGGCCATTTAAAATGTTTTGTTAGCATATATTACTTTTACATAATACTGGGTTTCAACATGACATTTCATATATGTACATAATATATTTAGATCATTTTCACCCTTTACCCTCTCCTGTCTACCCCTCCAACTCCTGCTGATCCCTTCCTCTTTCCAACCAAGCCGTTTCCCTTCTAGTTTGATGGCGTTTTATTTCTGACCTAATGAGCCTCACTAGGGTGCTTTAGAGGAGCATGGGTGAGGGCTTGTTTATGGGAGCATGGACCCTGTAACATGGTCTACAGCTCTGAAAACATGTCTTTCCTTCCCCCATCAACCATTAACCAGTGTAAAGCCTCACAGGAGGGGTAACGGGACTCCACGAGACTCCCAGTCAGTGCAGGCTATCAGACTGCTGCGAGCTCAAAGGTGCAGCAGCAGCATCGCGCCCGGAAGCCAGTGCTCCACACCGCTCCCAATCCTTCCTCTCGCCTACGTTCTTTCCACGCCTCACCTCCATTTTTTTTCCAACTAAAATACAGTTTTCTTTATACAAATGTCATCTGAGGAGTTATTCAGAGATCATCCTTGATCTCCATAATGGCAACAGGTCCCCATCCTATTCCCGCTTGGAAGCACCAGTCATTCCTGGAGCATATGCGTCTTCAGGTCAAATGCCTTGCCCAAGCTGACACAAACCATCCTTGCCAAGGCAGGCACAGGTACAGGGAGGGACAGCCAGCCTCAGCTAAGCTACCCCCGCCTCCATCTGGGCTTTACCCTGGTAGAGACCCCAGGGAAAGTGTCCCAAGCCTTTGGCTGGTGTCATTTCACAGAAAGATCACTGGTTGCAGCTGGGATATGAGGATGACCCAGGCAGTTACAGAGACAATATATTGTTTTGAGCAACAGCTGGAAGCTAGGTACATGCGGCTATTTGCACAGATGATTGACAACCTCTGACTGTCACAGATGCAAGAGCCCAGCAGTTCAGCACATAAAATAACAATGTTCTAACTAAAATTAAACTGATTATGACCATTTATATGGCAGATGCTATTCAATCAACTATCCCATAAAACCGGGAAAGAATATAGACAGCTTTATTAACTTTTAGTCATCTAAAATAACATTTGCTTTATGCCATGTGTTTAATATGGGGATCTGAGAGATCTAACTTCTTGGAGGAGTACTGGTTGATGAGTCTGAACCCAGGCCTCCGGTGTGGGAGTCTGGTGCTTTCATGATTAAATGAAGTTATACAGATCAGGAGAATTGGCCATACAATGGTGACAAGTTCCAGCCTTGGCCTCCTGGACAAAGTAGTGACTGTCAATATTCTCCAGTCAACGTATTCTTTTCCCCTAAGTATTTTGGAGAAGATTCTTTAAAACCACAGAAATATCCCACTTCAATTAAATTTCCCAACTCCCGTTTCAGCACTCACAGGTTATACCTTCCTCCAGTAATTCTAACTGGAGTGTTCAAAGATGACCTCTCACCCCAACCCCTGTTCCCACTCACACTCCCATTCCCTGTAGCCCAGGCTAGCCTTGTGACCCTCTTGCCTCTACTTCCCAAGTGCTAGGGTCACAAGCGTTCACCGTTATTCTCTCATATTGTCTCTTCCCTCATTCTTTCTACATGTATTAACTGCAATTCTCCTGTATGGAAGAATTATTATTTTTTTGTGTTCATTTACCCACTCCATTATTTATTCTTATCAACATGGAAATATTTTACTGGAAGGGGGGCTATCACACAGAATTGCACAGAAGCATTGCACGTTCAGTAAAATCCCTACTTTCCTATTTGTCTTTGGATCTGTCAAGTCACAGAGCCATCCTCGTTGGTGGTCCTTGGTGGCAGCAGCAAGCGCAGTCTGGAAAACAGGTATTTCGGATGAGGTAAGAATACCCGCATCTTCTAATATTTTTAGTGAGCCCACTGGAGTGAATCCCACGTGTGGCAGGAGGATCCGTGTGGCCATTGTTCAATTACTCTGTGTCAAAGAGTCACCTGAGCTCTTTCACATTAGCTCCTATGTCCTATTAGTGACAGCCCCTTTTAAAGCTGGTGTGTGTGTTCATGGGTATGCTGGGGAATGCATGTTTGTATGTGCGTGTGTGCCACACCCCTGTGGAGGTCAGAGTTCAACTTTCAGGAGTCTGTTCTCTCTTTCCAATTAGGGATCTGGGGATTAAACTAAGATGACCAGTGTGGTGGTCTGAATGAGAATGGTCCCCAAAACTCATATATTTGAATGTTTGCTTCCCAGTGGGTAGACTATTTGGGAAGAATTAGGAGGAGTGGCCTTGTTAGAGGAGATGTGTCACGGGGTGGATTTGAGGTTTCCCTTTCTCTGCCTCCAACTTGCAGATCAAGATGTGGTTCTCAGTGACTGCCCCAGCACCATGCCCGCTGCCATGCTTCCTGCCATTGTAGTCATGGGCTCACCCTCTAAAACTGTAAGCAAGCAAGCAAGCAAGCAAGCACACTATCAATTAAATGTTTCCTTCCTTCTTTCCTTCCTTCCTTCTTTCCTTCCTTCCTTCTTTTCTTTTTTAAGACAGGGTTTCTCTGTGTAATGGCCCAGGCTGTCCTGGAACAAATGCTTTTTCTTATAAGTTTCCTTGGTCATTGCGTCTCTCACAGCAACTAGAACAGTGACCAAGACAATCAGCTTGCACAACACGTGTTTTCACCTGCTAAGCCATATCCCTGGGAACCCACTGTGTTTTCTGAAACACGGTCTCTCATTTGGCCCGGAACTGTTTATTCAGGTAGGCTGTCTGCCCAGCGAGCCCCAGGGATCACCTTGACTTTGCTTCCAAACATACCCAGCTTTCTTACGTGGTTCTGTGGATTGAACTGTGGTACTTATGCTTTACGCAAGCTAAGCCATCTACCCAGTCCTCTTTCATTTTGAAAAAAATAAATCCTTATTTTCTCGTACCACATGATGCTCCAAACTCACCTCGTGTTTCCTCTCTCTTTGTTTCTTTCTTTCTTTTGGTCTTTTGAGACAGGGTTTCTCTGTGCAGCCTTGGTTGTCCTAGATCTTGCTTTGTAGACCAGGCTGGCCTCAAACTCAGAGGTCCTCCTGCCTCTGCCTCACAAGTGTTGTGATTGAAGACATGAGCTACCACCACCTGGCTGCATTTTGTGTTTTCTTACCCTAAGCCCTGGAATCAATCAGCTTCCCCAAGGAGCCCTATTGGAGGACAGTACTCAGAAGCCCAAATGTGGGTGTGAGGTACGCTCGTTCCCACCACTTCTGACCTCTCATTCAACAGAACTATGGGTATGTACCAACCATGGGTGCATACCTAAAATAGTTCTATTTAATTTATATGTTAAATGTACATATGTATGTATGCACACACACACACACACTCCCAGTGATTATATTCAGCTAGGCTGGCTTCACATGTATATTATGTGTGTGCATGTACATGAGTATGTGTGCCTATATAAATTTATGTGCACTATGTATGTGCAGTTGCCAGGGGTGGAGTCCAGAGTGTATCAGAGCACCCCAGAACAGGAATTACAGGCAGTTTAAGAAAGTTTAAGGGTGCTGGACTAAGTTTTGAGAAATAGGTATGATCTTTGTACATGACACTGGAGGTAGAACAGTAGTGGCCACACATTGCCACCAAGTGACAGTATGAGGCAGGACATGTATACCCACTGAGAGAAGGACAAGGACAGAACAGTCTGACTGGACCAGGTTACTATCTGTCTGGAAAATGCTAACTGTTTTCAGGAGAACTTGCTTGGGTTATATTAGGACTTGGTCATATGAGGCAACAGATAACCCTAAGCCATGTGATGAGAAAGACATGCAGTAGGGGACATGGGCACAAGGGAGATGGACAAACAGGCCAGAAAAATAACTTTTACCTGCTATCATTGTCACATTTATGTTTTGTGTTAATGTAAATGTATCAAGACCCAGTCAGGCATGATGTACATGCTTATTATCCCAGCACTTGGGAGGCAGAGGCAGGGGGATCTCTGTGAGTTCTAGGCTAGTCTTACCTACATAATGAATTCCAGGACAGCCAGGGCTATGTAGAGAGACTCTGTCTTATACAAAAAAACAAGAAAAAATATCCAGATTCAGAGCACTGGTCTCTAAATGCCCACAACTTTAGGATGATTCTGGTGCATCTGAATGCCCTTGCACATGTGAACAGAGGGTCTGCACATGCTATGAACAGGAAAACAAACTAAATTCTTTTTTTAAGTTTTATTTTTAAAATTTTATGTGTATGGGTATTTCTCTGCATGTATATCTATATGTTATTGTGTGCCTGGTACCCATGGAAACCAGAAGAGGGCATCAGAGTTCACAGAACTGAAGTTACAGACATTTTAAACTGTGATTTGGGAGCTGGGAATTGAACTCAGGGACTTTGGAAGAGCACCAAGTGCTCTAAGCTACTGGCCCTCAACAACCTACATTCTTAACACACAAGTCCCTGTCTTCTGTTATAAAACTGTATGAACAACCCAGCAGTTGACAGGGTAAGAAGTAGACATTGAGCTAGACGTGGCTATAAGTGCTTATAACCCTGGCTTAGGGATGATCTCAAGTTCATTCAGGGTCATTATGGGTGATGTAACAGATTCAAGACCAGCCTGAGCTACACAGTGAGGCAGACCCTGCTTCAAAAACACCAAGTGAGCCGGGCAGTGGTGGTGCACACTTTTAATCCCAGCACTTGGGAGGCAGAGGCAGGTGGATCTCTGTGAGTTCAAGGCCAGCCTGGTCTACAGAGTAAGTTCCAGGACAGCTAGGGCTACACAGAGAAACCCTGTCTCAAAAAACTAAAACAAAAACCAACCAACCAACCAAAAACCACCAAGGGCCGCATTAACTCTGAGCAGGAGCTGGCTATCGAAGTACACTAAAGAAGCATTAATGATGTCATGTTACTAAACTGTTTGAATGGTTAAATAAAATGAAACAAAAACCCAATAGCTAAGGATGAGATGTAATCAGAGGTAAAGAATTTGCCAAGTACAGATGATCTGGGTTTGATCCTTAATCCCCAACACTGCCAATGATAACAACAATATTACTAATAATTTGTTCCCAACCAACATGTATCCTGCCATACCACATTCCACAGCCCCACAGTCCTCTCTCCTCTCTGCATAATGAACCAACAGAATGGTTCAGTGTAGATATTATGTTCTCTCTGCATCTGTCCACATGTGGCATGGCTAGGAAGTCAGATCTTAATTCAATGTGGTCTCTTCAGAGACCATCATTTTCATTTCTCTCAAAATTCTTCCTTTCTCCAAATTTTTAATGACTACTTAAAGCTAACTCACACTGTAACGAATGAATGAATTAGTTAATTTTTGAGGCAGCATCCAATATGTAGCTTGAGCTATCCTGGAATTCATTATGTAGACCAGGCCAGCCTTGAACTCACAAGAGATCCACTTGCGTCTGTCTGTCTGTCTCCTGAGTACTAGATTAAAGGTCAGGCACATAGTTAAGGACCAATAAGTATTGTTGAGTGAATGACAACTGTTTACATAAATAAACATATATACCTACATCTATACACAATTGAAGATATTTTAAATAACAATGAAACCATAGTATCCATTTCTCTGATTTTACTTTCAGGTATTTTCCCTTTGTTTTATAAGTGCAGAGAGTAAAGATCTTCCTATTGCTCAGGCTGGCTTTCAATTTGCAATGTAGCTCAGAATGGCCCTGAACGAACTATGACCCTCCTGCCTCAGCCTCCCCAGGGCTGGGATTACATGTGTGTAGAGGTTAAGAGGACAACACTGAGTGTCCCCTTTTTATCACTCTCCATCCTAGATTTTGGAGACGGAGTCTCATTGAGCCTGGAGCTTACCATTTCAGTTGGACCAGCAGGTCAGGGAACCCCTGGGATCTGCTAGTTTCTGCCCTCCCACCAGCAGGGAGGGAGTTGGGGTCCAACATCAAGTCTTCAGGCTTACGTAGCAAGCACTTTACCCACTGAGCCATCCACAGCCCCAGCGAATGTCTGTTCTCGGCTAAATAGTGTTCCATCATTTAACTGTTGTGATTTGAGATTTTAAGGTTGCTCATTAAACTACAAAAATGGGGCAGTAAAAGTTAAACCATAAATACAGTTTTTACTGTTACCACTACTGTGCCCTTTCATGGAATTACAAATAGTGTATATATTCATTTCCATGGCATGTTAAAGGGCAGGCTGCCAGCATCAGGGGTATATTTTGCAGGGGCAGATGGTGAAGTGGCCCCTCTGATGTGGTCATCTTGACAGACAAGATTCAGACCACCTCTGTGCCAGGCAGCTCTATGACAGCTTTGTTCAAGACAGGCTCCCTAAAATCCTGCTCCGTCGAACTTTTGCCTGGCCTTTGATTTCATCAGCTCAGCTGTGTTGGCCAACTGTTGGGTCTGCAGTCCACTCTCCACATGGCTTTCGTAACTGGAGGGAGGGGTCGGGTTTCTCTGGCATGTTCTGAGATAATGGCTTTCTCAGCTCTTCTATCTGTTCTCACGTTCCCAGTCGCTTCTGCCCCCTCATCAGGTGTTGCCATTCTAGCCAGCAGCCTTACTCTTTCCTTATTGGTATTCCCCTGGCCATGGCAACTGTTGTTTAAAGCAGAGCTGAATGTCTTAGTGAGATGGTGGCTCCCCAGAGCACATGCTCTCTGCCCGAGTTGCTGAAAAACTAATCACTGGGACACAAGGAACTGCAGGTCTGTGTAGAATAAAACCGAGTTATAAAGGCTTCCCTCTCTGTCGCTTGAGAACCAAATCCAACCACCATTTTCTGAATAGATGTTGGGTTGAAGGTTGGGGGCTTTAGTAAGTGTTTTATCTTTAAATCCTCTGCAAGTATTTGAAGTTATTGGTAAAGCTTCCCCATGAACTTCCTAGGACAAGATGGAGCCCAGGTGGGCCAGAAGCTAGGCGTACTCTCATTTCCTCCCCTGAAATTCTGGGATTTCTGTGTGCCACCACACCCAACTCTGAAGGCCTTTAAATAAGACTATTCATCCATATGTCTTTCTGTCCACCATCCATCAATCTACCCACCCCTAATCCCCCTCCTTCCTTCCAAACAGTGTTAGGAACTGCTTCCTGTTAACAAACATATGTATTACTCTAGGCAACCAAGGATCTCAGCATTGACCCTATATATCCATGAGGCAAGCAATAAACAACAACAACAACAACAAAACAAAAACTAAGTGAATTATATACAGTCTGCCTCTGAGGGGAGTAGAATGGGGAAAAGCAAAGAGAGGCAATTAGAGCCACAGCAGCCTCACACTTTAGGAATGTTTCCTACAAATGTAGGAAGAAATGCTTCAGGAAACAGAGCAAAATAACTATAGGATAGGAGAAGTTGGGCTTCTATGTAGAACCTAAAGAAGAAATGATTAAAGTTGCTAAAACAGCAAAGAGGATACAAATGGGCTCATGCTACAAAGAATTAATGATATCATCAACCTAAAAGTCCTGAGAGACATGGGGTGTGTAGCAAACATTGGATCTTTGGTCACCTACCACCATCATCTTCGCTGGTATGTCCAAAGATACTTTAGTTTTCTTTTCTTTTCTTTCTTCCCTCCCTTCCCTCCCTCTCTCCTTCCCTCCCTCCCTTCCTCCCTTCCCCTCCCTCCGTCCCTCCCTCCCTTCCTTCTATTTCTTTCTCTCTTCCTTGTGTATAAGCATGATCACCCAAGTTCAAATCCCCAGGACCCATGTGAAAGGTGGATATGCTATGCATGCACCTTGGACAGAAGCTTGGGGCTTACTGGTCACTCGCTTAGTTCCTGGTCAGTGAAAGACCATACTTCAAAGGAAAAGGCTGAGAGTTATAGAGCAGGACATGTCCTCCTCTGTGTGTGTCCTCCACACATGTGCATCAGCAAGCACACTTGCATACATATACCACCATGAACACCTGCACACACACATACACACACTAAGGCTCCTTACTATGTGTGTCTGTGGGCACACACACCACAGCATATAGAAATCAGAGAGCAGTTTATGAGACTCGGTTCTCCCTTCTATCATGAAGGTTGAACTCAGGTCTTTGGGCTCAGGAACAAGCACCTATACTTGTCCAGCCATTTTGCCATTTCCTTGTTATGCTTAAATTCTCTTGTGCCATTCCAGCTCCTTTATGGTTGTTTTTGTGGCATATCTTTCTCTATCATTTAATACCTATCCTTTCTGTCTATTTAAACCTCCTGTAGGTAACACATGATTAGACTACATTTATCAACTCTTACAATCTTCACTTTAGAAAATACATATTTATTGTGTGTGTGTGTGATTGTGAGCGTAAGTGTGCAAGTAGAGGTCAAAGGACAACTTGTAAAAATTGGTTCTCTCCATATATCATGTGAATCCCAGGAAATGAACTCAGGTTATCAGGCTTGGTGGCAAGTAAGTCATCATATTGACTCCATCTCTATTTTTTGATTTTATTATTTTCTCCATTTACATTTAGTGTTATTTGTATAAGGAATTTATGCAAACCATTTTGCTTTTAGTTTTCATTTCCTCTTTTTGTTCCTCTTTCCATTTTTAAAAATAATTTATTTATTTTGGTTTATGTGCATTAGTGTTTTGCCTACATGTATGTCTGTATGAGGGTGTCAGATTTTGGAGTTACAGACAAGAATGAGCTGCCATGTGGGTGCTAGGAATTGAACCTGGGTCCTCTGGAAGAGCAGTCAGTGCTCTTAACCACTGAGCCATCTCTTCAGATCCCTCTTTTCATTTTCTTATATTAAGTATTTTCTAATACAGAATTTAAAAATTTTTCAATTATTTTAGCATTCAGTGGGACACCAGTTGCTCCACAATCTGATTCACTGAAAATCTGAGGTCAAGAGTGTTAAGCTCATTCTGACACTAATAGGGTACTATTTATTTATCACTGGGTGCAGTGTGTGTGTCCCTCTGTTTGCACATGGAGGTCCTAGAACAACTCCAAGCTGTCAGTTCTCTCCTTCCACCTTTGTGGGGTTTCACGAATCAAACTCAAGTTACCAGACTTTGTCAATGAACCCTTACACGCCTCCCCTTACTTAAGAAAGCTGTTAATTTTTTTGCTTGTGGATCTTAGCCTCTTCAAGACAATAACTGTAGAAATAAGAAATGCTGATGGCTTGCCCCGCCTAAGGAGGTACTGGGAGCAAGAGAGAGAGACCCTTTGTTCTTGAGAACCCTTGAATTGAGTTTCCATCACAGTGAGTTGAAAGGAGAGGAAGTTAGTCTTGGAGTCTTCTTCAACTTATAGTGAATTTTATTAAACATTTATTTATTTATTTACTCCAGATAATTTAGACAGTTATCTAGAAAACAATGTCTACCAGTTCTGCTTGCTTCACTGGGATGCAATTTCCCAGAGTTCCCCATCCTACCATTTTAGATGCCGCTGCCCTGGCAATTTATTTTTTTATTTTTGAGATGGGGTCTCCTTATGTAGCTCTGGCTGTCCTGGAACTCTCTATAAAGAACAGGCTGACCTCAGACTCACAGAAATCTTCCTGCCTCTGCCTCCCAAGTGCTGAATGGCAAGTTCTTTAGATGTCTCTGCTGTTAAGCTTATAGAATTTGGAATCAGGGGTCTTGAGCAATCTTAGGTTCACCAAAGGAGGCTTGCAAGGATCTAGAGACAACAGATGCGCTCTGATGACATCATGTGAGACCCTGGATCTAGCTATGCTTAGAATTAGCCCTTTCAGCTGGTTGGTGATGGCACACGCCTTTCATCCCAGCACTCGGGAGACAGAGGCACACAGATCTCTCTGAATTTGAGGCCAGTCTGGTTTACAAGGGCAAGTACCAGGACAGGCTTTAAAAGCTACAGAGAAACCCTGTCTCAAAAAAAAAAAAAAAAAAAAACCACAAACAAACAAAAAATTGGCCCTTTTATCTGGCCTCTGACTAACCAATAAAATAATTTCTTTGTTTGCTTAGCTAATGGAACAGCTATTTTCTATGGTTGTGGTAAAATACCATAACCAAAAGCAACTTACAGTAGAAAGAGTTTGTTTTGGCTTACAGTTCCAGAGAGGTAAGAGTCTATCTTGAAGGAGAAGCATTGCAGCAAGAGGTGAGCCATGGTACTAGGAACAAGAAGCGGAGAGCTCACATCCTCAATCAAAACAGAAAGCAGAATGACATACTTCCTCCAGTAAGGCCCTGCCATTTAACTCTCCCTAAATAGTGCCACCAATTGGAGACCAAGTCTTCAAATATAGTAGCCAATTGGAGACATTTCTCACTCAAACTACTACAGTAGAGCTAGGCATCTCCCACATGTAACCACGAGTTAGAAGTAATATTCTGAATGTCAAATCTTTCATAGGATGTGAATAAATGGTAATACTATAGAAAGTTTCTTCATGATTTATTCACATTTAACATGATCATTTTGCTAGCTAAGCTCATTTCAGTGCTTCTGTGGCTTCTGGTTGCTGGGTCAGATTGAAAATATCAGCCAAGGTGATTCCAATGTCCCTCTTAGTAAGGGTATTTAATATATTCTTATACATTTGTCAATGTGTGTTCATAGCCATTGAACTGGTTCCCAGGGTGTCTCAATGTTAATTGCTAATGCTGAGGTGTGACATTGGTAATAACAGAGGTCTGACCATAAGTTTAAAATGTTCAAACAAATCCAATAAGACACCCTTTTCCATTAGCCTACACCTAACTCATTAGAATGCCTGTCGTCACATAGATTTCTACATATTGGAAATAGTTACAGGCCCCTTTATCAAGCTGTAAATGGAAAATGGAAATGTTACATGTCCTCCAACGTGATATAGAAAACACAGGTAATATAAGATGTGTGTATATTTGGCATGGTACTGCTTTGAAATATTTTTAAAAATGAGGCAAGTTACTGGGTGGTTTAGAGTCAGACTGTGCTCGGGATAAATCGCAGACAGGTCTGAGAGCAATTTCATCCTAACTCCTGCCAGGAATGCAGATGCCTGCAGCAAGCTATGGCAGTGTGCACTGAAGTTTCCTGCAAACCCCACATCTGTGTTAAAGATTCTGCACACAGATGGAGCGATTAGGACGTCTAGTTGTGGAGAGTTGGAACACTGTATCAGAGCCAACATTATCTTGAGTCATCACTAGCATCCTTAATTGCTACTTACCACCCTTCTCTGTATCTTGCCTAACATCTATCTCTTTGACTATCTGGTGAAATCTTTGGCATGCTTAACCCCGCTATAACTAGCTTCCAACAATCCAAAGCTAAGGCTATTTATTATCAGATACTGTCTGAAACCCATCACAGGGACTTCCCTGCTGTACTGTAACCTGCCTGCTTGATGTCCCCACTAATGTCCCCACCTTGCTTTATGGCTGTGTTTTGTTATGTGACTATAAGAATTTGTATAACTGCTTCCACAGTGGACTCCCCCATTCAGAGCATCCTGAGTTCATGGGGCATTGTCGCAAACGGTTCACTCAGAATAAAGTATCTCTTGTTCCCTCTGGCAGAAGAGCTGCAATTGGCCTTGACACGGTACCACCAAAAGACATATGATTAGGAGCATATCAATTAAAACTCGGTGAAATCCTTTCTCCCTGAATAAAACCTAACTAGCATGTTCCTACCACACTAAGTACTACTTGTTTCTGAACAGTTTACCCTTCAGTTCCCTCTGCTACATCCTAAGTATTCCTAGGATCCCCACGCACCTCTATTCCTGAGGAGAGAACCCTTTGTGATTTAACAGCAGTGGGTGGTGAAATGTGCAGTTGTTAAAAATGTGACTCCCCATTAACTGGGGGAAAAGATGGTTTGTGTTCATTCAAGCCAATTGTTTTTGCAGAATGGAGAGTACCCTGGTTTTCACTACATTTGATTTATTTGTAGTTGGCATATTATTTGGAAAACTTTAACCTACCGAATTGCCTGAAAGAAAGATGCACGTTAGAGAACTCAGCCAAGCCACCTGTAATGTGGCTTCGCTGTAACAGTCCTGCCCCTTGGGCCATTATCCCTAGAAGCAGAAAAGTCAATTGATCTCTTGGACTTCTGTAGCCCCATATTTCATACAAGATATTTACAGCCAGGCTCTCTGGCCATGCTTAATTTCCAAGGAAGCTGCAACCCTGCCAAACAAGCTAGCCACCTGACAAAGACTCAGGATGTATGGCTCCTTCTCTTTTGTTATAATGTAGATCACCTAGGGAGAGGTGTTGAATCCAAAGCTGATGACTTAAGTTGCAGGTGTTTCGGTAGGCCCACGTCCCCCAGAAAGAGAATATTAATGAGTTTCCATCTTGGTTTACCTGGGGGACAAAAGGTGTTTGAATAATAAACGCGGGTAGACCTTCAGGAATGGATGAAGCCTGAGATGCCCTTCCGATGTGGCTGTGTGAACTGTGTCTCATTATTTCCCGTGCCTCTGTACCGGTCGAGTTAGGGAAAAATAGTTACATATATGTTGGGGTTATGGACCCTGACATAATGGCACCAGCAACGTGATGCTGACCACTGAACCCCAAAAAGCTGGAGAAAGGACAAGAAGTACGAAAGACAACGCGGTGCTGACCACTGAACCCTGAGAAAAGCCAGAGAAAAGACGGAGGAGAACATGAGGCTGATCCGTGAACACCAAAAAACAAGGAAGAAGTGACCTGACGTGAGGGACCTGCAAGAAAAAAATTGGTGGATATGTGAGTAGTGTGCGCTTAGATAACAAAACGGGACAGTAATATCAGGAGTAAAATTTGTAAACATAGAAATATGGGACAAGGAGAAAGCAATAGAATGGCTATACAGTTGATTGAAGATACATTAAAAGACAGAGGAGAGAGTATAGCAGGATCAGATACAAGAATTTTTAGAATTCATAGAGGAAATATGTCCTCGGTTTTCCCAGCATAGGACCTTAGACGTAGCCATATGGAAAGAAGTAGGAATGAGAATCCAACAACATTATTGTAATTATGGACCAGAAAGCATCCCTGAAGATACGCCTTATTTCTGGATGCTAATACAGGAAAGGTTGGACTCAAATCCTGACCAGCAGGAGATAGTTCCATCTGCACCACCTGAGGAGCTGCTAGATACTCTTTCAGAACAGAGCAGTTACAACAGGTCAGAGAATAATGATTCAGGCCATGAAAGGGAGTCTTCATCTTTCTCACTAGCAAACAACAGCGCTGAGAGACAGAGACACGAGGACAGGGTTCAGAAAAAAATAAAAGGCTTGAGAAGGATGGTAACCTCGCTATCACGCAGATTAGGAACTATGAAGATACAGGACTCTTGTCAGAAGAGCGATAGTCTTCCTACAGCAATGGCAGGCTTAGATCCACCCTCAGTTCAGAGTACACCAAAAGTGAAGCAGAGGCATCATGAGAGCAGTGAGTCTCCTCTTCATGCTTGTATCAGAGAAGCCGTTGGCATAGGAGAAGAGATGCAGGGATTTTAATTGTTCCCAGTAATGGAGCAGAGAGATGCGCAAGGAAATTTGCTTAGAGTACATACTCCTATATCATTCAAGTTACTCAAAGAATTAAAAACCGCTTGTGCTCAATACAGTGCCACGGCATCCTTTACTCAGACACTGGTGGAGAATATAGCTGTAGAAGCTCTGCCACCAGCAGATTGGAAGCAGATAGCCAAGGCTCACCTGTCAGGAGGAGATTATCTATTATGATGCCCTTCCGATATTGCTGTGTGAACTGTGTCTCATTATTTCTTGCGCCTCCGTACTGGCCCAGTTAGGGAAAAATAGTCTCTATGATGGGGCCACGGACCCTGACAGACTTAATAACTCAAGCATCGGTGAAATTCTTCTAATGCTACATTAGAATCTGAAAGGCATGTGATGCAAAAATCTTTGCTCTGATGGTAAAATATTAGTTGAGGGCTAGGGAGAAGGCTCAGCAGGTAAAAGTGTCCTTGCTGTGCAAGTGTAAGAACTTGAGCTCAAAACTCCAGGACCCACATAAAAAGCTAGGGGGGTCATGCACACACTGGCGGGTCTTACCGGCGTCCAGCCTACCTCCAAACTGAGAGACAGACCCTGTTCCAGGGAAGAAGGCTGAGAGTAATAGAGCAGGACACACAATGTTGTCTTCTGGCCCCTATACCTAGGCACCAGCATGTATACCTTCACACACACACATACACACACACACACAGACACAAACGTCCATACATCATACACACTCATTCTCACATACAGGGATGTGAGATATATATATAAGTTAAGAGGGGTCTCTACTGTGTGTTTGGTGTGATGCCAACTGTATTAGTCATTTTCTTCATGGCTGTGATGAAACACCTGACCAAAGCAACTGAAGGAAGGGAGGGTTTGTCTTGGCTCACAGTTTAAGGAGATGCAGTCCATTGTGGTGAGACAGTCATGGCAGCAAGTAGCTGAAAACAAAGGGTCCCACTGCATCTGTAGTCAGGACACAGGGAACAGGCAGAAAGCAGAGCCAGGCTAAAAACCCGCCAGGTCCACCCCCTGTGCTCACTTCCTCTAGCACAGATCCATCCACTAGGTCCGTAACCTTCTAAAATAGCATGTCCAGACCAAGAGTCCAAACACATAAGCCTATGGGGGCCATTTCATCCGAATCGCAGCATTGATGGTGCAGAAGATGGCTAAATCTACGGTTCTACCCCCGTCAGTCATTTGCTAAAATGCTTGCATTATAGGGCTCCATTTTCCAGGCGCAGCCTTGGCAGCACATCCAATTAGCTTCTGAGAGGGTGGTTTCCTGGGAAATATGATTTAGACTTTACTTCAAACAACGCTGAAGATCAATCTATCTCAGCAATTCTCCCCAAAGCCGTGCTCGGAATCTGCCATTATGCTGCAGGACTTGGGAGAAGGTAAATGTCCTGTCAGCCACAATCTCTCTTTATTGTTTTTTAAGAAGGGATGGTTCCCATTACTAGAAGCAGATAAGGGACACTAACACCCATTTGTCATTCAAAACAGACAGCTTACTTCCCGAAGCCAATCATACTCATCCTGTAGTGAGCTTGGTTTGTTGCTGTTGTTTTAATGGGGTCATAGAGCCACAATGCAAGGGCAGGGAAAATTCAAATGTGGATAGGGTTGGGAGACAATTTCCCAACAGTAACTTTGGCTTTCTAATATGTCCTTTTGCCTTAAATAGATTCTCAGCTCAAATGATAATTGCTCTGTACATCACCATTCTAGAGGTTTTAGCTCCACTTTCGGGCAGGCATCCCTTACCCAGGTTTTCATATAAATAACACATCTCACAAGATATAGACAGGGATGCACGTGATAAAAACATGTCATTTAATCAAATGGCAACTGAAGCTTAGTGGCTAAAAGTGTATACTGCCCTGCGGAGGATCCAAGTTCGGTTCCCAGCTCCCATTACCAGGGGGCTCACGACTGCCTGTGACTCCAGCTCCCGGGAATCCAACATCCTTGCCTAACCTGTGTGGGCACTTGCAAACATGTGGTATGTACATACTCAAATAAAAAAATTAAATAAATATGTAAAAACTAAAATAAATAAGTGGCGACCCTAGGCTGCAGACTGGCAGCAGCCACCCATCCAGGCCATGCTCTTCTCCCTGACTTCTACGTTGGAAATACTAAGGTTATCATTCACCATTTAGTTTCCAAACAAACAGATGGGGAGGCACATCCCCCTCGGATAACCCTAGACTCTTCAATATCAAACATCACACAGTTTCTTCACCTAAACTGTTGGCTCTGAAGTTTTCCTCATCCATAAACAGTATCACCATCCATTTCTGAGATTGAGCCACATGAGAAATGTGTGGTCTGAATGGTTAGATATTGACAACTCTAACTTAATCAACCAAACCCTGACTGAAAGCCTTTTTACTTCCCCGGCCCTCCATTTTAATTCCAATAGGAGCTGGGAAATTCATCTGTCAAATCCATCACAAATGGATTTGTCCTCATTAAACACAAATGTTTGTCCTCATTAAAATGCACACTGGGCCATCCAGTTTCCATGCTAGACTGTGCAATGGCTTCCCACTACCTTTAAACAGAGTGTAGACATCTCACAGGGCTCTCAGAGCTTTCATTTCCAGCCCCTGCAGATACCACAGGCCCTATCTCCCCTCTGTTCTAGTCCATGGACCTTTAGTCTGGGATACACGCCTCTTCCCAGACCAGGGCCTCTGCACACACTAGTCTCTTGCCTGGACCTCTCTCTCTCAGGACTCCCAAACCTTTGTCACCCAGTAACCTCGCTTCATTTGTGTCTTGCCACAAATGGTCTCTAAGATCTCTTCCAGGACACGGTGGGATTGCATATGACATACATCCATGGCACTTCTTCTCTGCCTCAGTTCTGATTAGACTTAAACTCCTGTCAGACTTAAGGTCTAGGGAGCAAGACCATGGTCACCTGACTATATCAAATGTCTATGGAAGGCTAAGATTGCAATTCGGAGTACAATTCTCTCCAGTTCAATGCCTCAGTTTTGATGTATCCTTTCCTATTTCCCCCTCTATTGCTTTTTCTCTCTTTTTCCCTCCTCCTTCCTTCTCTTTTCTGTGGTACCAGGAATGGAACCCAGCTGGGGCTAGCGCAGGGAAGGCAAAAGCCCCAGCCTACATTAAAGATTTCAAAAAAAAATGTTCAGCTAAAAAATTCAAAACTGAAAGGCTAACCCCGACTCTGGACCCTTTATGAATTTCTGGACACATCAAAGAGTGGTTATTGCTGTTTGAGAAATGCTGATAGAAGCTAAGGAGGAAACTGAGGCTGCACAAGGAGGAAACTGAGGCTGAGATTCACAAGCCAGTTAATGGTGAAGCCACAGACCCAAAGTCCCTTGTCTAAGGCATGCTTTGGTTGCTCTTAGACCCAAAATCTTGAGGGAAGAGCCTTCAAGAGCATTCTAGATCCTCCGCCTGCACACAGCAGGCTGAGAGCATCAATGCTAGAACTGGGGGGGGGGGGGCACTTTCATTGCTCCACAGTAAGGGTCTCTAACACACCTTGGCTGATTTCACGATTTTCAAGGGGAAGTCTTTCCCAAGCTGCATCTTAGTAACAGGGTTCCTACCGGAAGGAAGAGCCTCTGGGCGGCACAGGGTTTGAATAATTTCTTCCATTCCTGGGGGTTTCCAACGGAAAATGTGATGGGGTAGATTCTGTGCTCAAACTTCTTCGTATATGAGTCGGGCCACTGACGCAACTGCAAAACATGGGGACACAGAGGGTTAGGGTTAGACACCGAGATGCACAGAAAACACCTGAGAGGCCTCTGGTGGGCACAGTGGAAATTATCCAGGCAACTCACACAGAGAGACTAGCTTCATCTCTGCTCCAACAGCTCGCTAAGTGAAAAGACATTCTCCTATAACTCTGCTAGGAGTGAAAACCAACCACGTCTGTGGCAGGCAGGAGAGTTGGAAGTCTGGTCCAGAAACACTGCCAAAGGGAATGGATGACATGCCAGGAGGGCAATTCAGAACAATTCAGAAGCTGGTTAACAAAAAGAGAGGACAAGGGCTTTCGTCACAATGGAGTTGTGGCAACAAAATCTGGAGAGACTCTAAATGTCAATTTATAAGGAACTGGGAAAACAAAAGTTATGATAGATTTATATAATGGAATATGCAGAATAAAGAACTGTGTTTCTGTGTGATGTATACAAAAGCTATCATATGGTCCAATGCAGGATGCATGCCTGTAATACCAGAATTAAAGAAGTTGAGGTAAGAGGAACACAAATTTGAGACTAGTCTGGGCTATGTTGAGATCCTGTCTCAAAAAAACTCTAATATGGCTCCATCTAATAGCAAAATTATACACATCTTTATTTCTATGTTTACTTTTACGTGAATGAGTGTCTTGCATGCAGGTATGTATGTGCACTGTATGTGTACTGTGTGGTGTGCCATTGGCTGCAGAGACCAGAAGAGAGTGTTGGATCCCTGGAACTAGAGTTACCATTGTGAGCCACCCGATGTGGGTGCTGGGAAGTGAATCTGAATCCTCTGCAAAAGCAGAAAGAGTCTTTAACTACTGGGCCATCTCTCCAGCCCCTAAGCACATGTCTTTTATATGTGGAGGAAAAAAATCTAGACAGATAGCATCCTCTTATTAAAAGTGGACACCTTTACAGGTGGTGCTTATGGGTCTCATTTTCTGTTGATATTTCTGTATTCTTCAGAACTTTTGTAATGAATATGTTTTTTCTTTGCATATGTTAACTTTTAAAAATTTTATTCATTTTTAATCCCAGTACTCGGGAGGCAGAAGCAGGTGGATCTCTGTGAGTTCACGCCCAGCCTGGTCTACAAGAGTTAGTTCTAGGATAGGCTCCAAAGCTACAGAGAAACCCTGTCTCGAAAAACCAAAAAAAAAAAAAAATTATTCATTTAATGTGTGTCTTAGTGTTCTATTGCTGTGAAGAGACACCATGACCACGGCAACTCTTACAAAGGAAATTTTTAGTTGGGGCTGGCATACAGTTTCAGAGATTTAGTCCATTATCTTCAAACAGTGCACAGGCAGACATGGTTTCTGGAGAAGTTGCTGAGAGTCCTGCATCTTGATCTGCAGGCAGTAGAAGCAACTGTCACACTGAGCATAGCATGAGCATATATGAGACCTCACAGCCCACCTCTACAGTGACACAGTTCCTCCAACAAGGCCACACCCACTTCAACAAAGCCACACCTCCTAATAGTGCCACCCCCTATGGGGGCCATTTTCTTTTAAACCACCACAATGTGTATGCGTGTTTTTCCTGCACCACCATGTATGTATGTATACCACATGCACAGCTGGCATCTACAGAAGACAGAAGAGGGTATTGTTCTCATGTTATGATTTAGATAAAACAGCGCAGTTCCCTAAGGGGTGCAGTGGGCCATGAGGGGCAACAGGGTCCTACCACCTGAGGCTTCTGTGGGTCCCAGGTGGGTGGGAGGGGGCGGATGAGAGACCTTGGCGGGTCAGTGGCAGGGCAGCCTGTCCCACGAGGAGCCTTAGTGGGTGAGAGACAGAGATGGATAGGCATGTCATACAGAGTGAGTTTGGATATAGTTTATTCAGTAAAAGGGAAGGAAAGAGATTGGGGAGAGAGGGGAGAGGATGGGAGAGAGAGAAATGGAGAAAGAGGAAGAGAGAGGAGGGGGGAGAGGAAAAGAGGCCTCAGTCACCTCTTCTGAAGAGAGATGGGGCAGCTGAAGGAAGATCAGCTTGTTGTTTGTTTAGGCAGAAGGGGGAGTGGGCAGGGTTTGTCTCTTAAAGAGACAGGACAGACCATTACATTCCCATCTCTTTTTTATAATAAAAAGGCGGGAACTAGACACAATAAGTTAAAGGAATTGGAATGGCGGATTCTCAAGATTGATTCCTGCTTATTTCTGAGTGTTGTCTTGGGGGTGGGGACCTGAAAAAAGCTGGGTGCTAGTCACATCCTGGGGTAGCTGGTCTCTTTGCTGGTGTTTGTGGTGTGGAAATGTCCAGTGTTTCTTAGACCTGTTTAAGGTATTGGCAAACAGAGGACAAAGTTAAGTTTTGGGAAAAATTTTTTAGGACCAGGGAATTGAGTGTATCTGACCTGTTTAAAGTGGATCCTTCAATTTGGTTCCCTGGAACTCACAAGAATTTTTTGGGTTTGTGAAAACATAAGTTTTAAACAGCAGCATATTTATATCAGAATGACTGCGACAGATATTTTTGCATAATGAAAAGTATCTTTAAGACTATTAAAAGCAGCATGAGAGAAAATTTTGTTAACTTGTAGCTTATTGAAATTTGTTTGGTGAGGTTGTCCTTCAAATGACAAAACCTCTCAGATCACAAACTGCATCAGAGATCTTTGAGAAGAATAAAATTTTACTTGAGTTATTGATTAAAAAACGATAGAGAACTTACTTAGTTGGCACCTAGAGCTACTCTTCAGGGTCCTACATGGTTGGTGAGGGTCATATTTGCCTTTTGCTATTTAGCGCAGGGCCTGCCAGGCTCCAGAAGATCCTGTGGGCTAAGAAATCTATAGGAAGACAGGCCTACCTTGACCTGAGCAGCTAGGCTGTCGATTCCAGCAATTCTGTCCACATTAGGAGATCTTCAGTTTAGGCGAAAGGCAGTTTTGCCCAGTGGTCAGTGCTTGGCAGTTGAAATGAATTGCAAATGGATGTTGTTTTGTGCCCATTGGTCTTCTGTCTTCTTTGGAGGAAGTAGAGTGCTGCTGCTAGGAACCAACTTGTCTCTTTTTGTTATAAGAAAATCTTTTAATAATTAAGCATTTAAATGCCATATTCCCAGATCTCTGAGCAGTTGAGGGCTGTTTATAGAGTATAGATGAGCTATAACTACAGTATAGAATATGATTGGAGAGCTGGGTCCAAGCTTGACTGTATTCGCTCTCAACTTAACAGGTAAGATTTACACTTGTAAAAAGACAGAAAGAAGAAAAAACTGTTTGTAATAGAAGCTTAATGGTAGAACTGAAAATAGTAGAGAACAGTTTAATATATTTTAAAGCAGGGTTGGATTATATATACAGTATTGTATATTGTAAGCAACTTAAAAGTACATACCAATTTAAAACATGAGACTTATTGGTTTGTTAGTCTGGAATGATATATAATGGGCAGACGATTATAACAGTTAACAGTAAACACACACACACACACACAGTGAACAGGAATTGGGCAAAGTGGATGCTCTTGGTGGGCCCTACCAAAGACATGCCACTCTGCAAAACACACATGTAACAGAATAAGCAAGAGGAATTTAGAGACAAAAACATAAGTAAACCAGGGACCAGGCAGGGTACAACTCAGTAAAGATGGCAGGACTCGATCACCTGATCTGGCCATCAATTAAGATGGCAGTAAGGTCACCTGACCTCAGTAAAAATGGTGGTGGCCACGTGCTGTATGGAGAAACCACGTTTTTTGAGCCACGGGAGTTTTAAATATAACAACAAGAGAGACCTAGAGGTGTGATCCACCCTGTCGCGGCACTGCCCAGCCACAAGCCGCGGCAGGGAGCAAAGGCTGGAATTGAAAACACCTGCCTTGCAGGACAGCAGTAGTGGTGGCAGGGATAGAACAGAAGGAATGGGAGTGGGGGGAAAAGAGCATTTTCGGATGGGTGGGGAAGGGGCTGCCCAGTGAAAGGAAAAGCAGAGCTGGCAGGACACGGGCAGAGCGTTTACAGGCGGGTGGCTGATAGTTTGAGGATTTATATTCCATAGCTGAAAATGTGAAAACCTGCAAAAACAGCATCACCACAAGTCCTGTAGAAGAATGTCTTCTCTCTGCAGGCAGGGTGTTAATGAAGCTGACTGGCCCTGGTCCAGATGATAGGATAGGATAGGATAGAGGCGTCTCTGAGCAGTCTCTCACAATGGGGACCACTTATGAGTGGTCCAAAAGAAAAGAAAAGAAAAAGTGAAAGAAAAATCCGAAGGACCCCAGGTCCCAAAGCGTGGCCAGCACCCAGCTTTCTCAGGCTTCCCCCAAGATGATGCCCACAAATAAACAGAAAGCAGACTTGAGAATCCCCCGTCCTAATTCCTTTAACCTGTTGTGCCTAACCTCCTGCCTTTTTATTATAAGAGATGGGAATGTAAAGGTCTGTCCTATCCCTTTAAGAGACAAGCCCCACCCACTCCCCCTCCCTTTCAGCCAAAACAAGCTATCTTCCTTCAGCTTCCAACCTGCACTCTCTCTGTCCCATCTCTCTTCAGAAGAGGTGACTGAGGCCTCTTTTCCTCTTCCTCCTCCTCTCTCTCTCTCCCTCCCTTTCCTTTTCTCCCCCTTCCCTTTCCTTCCCTTTTACTGAATAAACTATATACAAACTCACTCTGCATGGCATGCCTATCCATCTCTGTCTCTCACCCGCCCCCTGCCACCTTTCTGGAATCCAGAGGTTGGATCCTGCTGCCCCTCGTGGCCCACTGCACCCCTCGGGAAACTGTGCTGTTTTATCTAAACCATACAGATGACTGTGAACGCCAAGTGCATGAGAACAGGATTCAACTTTTTTTTTTTTTTTTTTTTTTTTTTTTTTTTTTTTTTTTTTTTTTTTTTTTTTTTTTTTTAGGATTCAACTCTTAACTACTGAACCATCACCTCTCCAGTCTCTGCATCTGTTGATTTAAAGATAAGTTTCTAATGGACCTTATTTTTTATAATACTTGTAGGTTTAGACAAAAAGGGAGCAGAAAGTAAACAATTACCATCCTGCCTCTCACCATCCCACACAATTTATTAGCTCACATTGCTGTGGCATGTTTGTTGCAACTGATGGGCAAATATTGGTTATTATTATTTATTATTTTGTTTGTTTTTTTGAGACAGGGTTTCTCTGTGTAGCCCTTGTTGTCCTGGAATTCACTCTGTAGACCAGACTAGCCTTGAACTCAGAGATCCACTTGCCTTTGCTTCCTGAGTGCTGGGACTAAAGGCATGCACCACCACTGCCCAGCTATTGATTATTATTTAAAAAAAAAAACAAAAACAACTTTTCTTTGAGACAGGGTCTCACTATGTAGTTCAAGTTGTCCTGGAACTAGCTATGTAAACCAGGTTGGCCTTGAACTCACAAGAGATCCACTTGCTGAGTGCAGGGATTAAAGGTGGACACTACCATGCCTGGCTATTTTATTAACTGTTGGGCCAATGTTAATTTTTAAATTTAAAGAAATATTTATCTTATTTTCTGTATATGAATGCTTTGCTTGAATATATACATACATACGTATGTATGTATATGTACCACATGTGGGGGCATGGTGCCCATGGTGGTAAGAAAAGGGTGTCAAATCCTCTGGAACTGGAATTGTGGATGTTTGTAAACCACTACGTGGGTTCTAGGAACCCACAAGAGGAACAGATGCTCTTAAGCACTGAGGCATCTCTGCAGCCCCGTGATTGGCATTATTAACTAAAGTCTGTGGTGTCTATTAGGGTTCCCTCTGTGCCACAGTTCTATGGTTTGAATGCATGCATGAAGTCAGGTTCCCACAATTACAATGTCATACAGAGTAGTTTTACCACCCTAAAAGTCCTCTTTTCTACCCATGCACCATTCTTTTCTAAACAATCACACATCTTTTTGTTATCTCTTAGATTCCTGTTTGTTAGAAAATCCTGTCACTAAACTCACACAGGCTCATCTCTCAATGTTGGCTTCTTTCACTTAGCAATATGTACTTAAGATTCTACATGCCTAGGGGTCAAAGAGATGGCTCAGTGCTTAAGAACATTGGTAGCTCTTCCAGAGGTTCTGAGTTCAAGTCCCAGCAACCACATAGTGGCTCACAGCCATCTATAATGGGATCTGATGTCCTCTTCTGGTGTATAGGCTCTATGTGTAACTAGAGCGCCATATATATAAAATAAATAAATCTTTAAAAAAATTCTACATGCCTTTTTGTGGCTTGGCAACTCATTTTCTTGTAAGACTTTAAAACGTTTCATTTGGTATTAGTGAATAATTACATATGAACAGTCATTGGCAGCTTATGGGTATGTCTGGAAAACAGAATACAATGCAGTTCTTCGTGACCACATCATAGAGCAAACAATAACCTCAAAAGACCAATACCCAGCCTACCACACCCAGGAACACAATTTGACATTTTAAGGTAGTCAGAGACATCATGGGGACTGGACATGGCTCAGTGGTTAAGAGTGCATGCACACTGCTCTTGCTGAGGACCTGAGTTCAGTTCTCAGCACCCCAACAAGTGGTTCACCACCATGTGTTACTCCAGCTGTAGGGGAATCTAATGAGTCTGGCCTCCACAGGCAGCTGTGGTCACGTGTACATACCCACACACATACATACATACATACATACATACATACATACATACATACATACACATAATTAAAAATGAATCTTTTAAAAAATCAAAAGAATCATGCTTTGTGATAGATAAAAGTTACATGAAACTTGAATTTGTATCCCTAAATAGAATGGAATGCAGTCACACACCCCACACACATGTGCACATTGTTATGGCCACTTAATGACAGGGGCAACAGTTGCTATAGCTGGTGTTTTACAGGAAAACTTTAAAAAGCCACCTGCTGCTTTTGACGAAATTAAATATCTTCGCATTGTTAGTAAAAGAAAGAACATGGTGTATGATTTAATTTCTGATATTCATATGGAAAGGTATTGTTCTAGTTTGCTTTCTGTTTCTGTGATAAAGCACCACGCCCCAAAGCATCTTGGGAAGGAAAGAAAGTTTATTTCAGTTTAAAGCTTACAGTCCATCGCAAAGGGAAGTCAGGGCAGGAACTCTGGTGGGGAACCTGGAGGCGGGAACTGGTGTAGAGGGCCATGGAGGAATCCTACTTAATGGCTTGCTCCTCTGTAGAATATTCCTTTGCACTGTGTGAATATATGCCATTGTGACTGGTTTAATAAAAAAGCTAAATGGTCAGTAGCTAGGCAGGATTTTCAAGGCAGAGGAAAAGAAAGGTGGACTTGGGAGTGGGGGAAGAAGCAGCATGGAACGTATATACATGAGGTAGACAAGCCTTGAGGCAGCACATCGATTAATAGAAATCGGGTTAATAGAAGTTACAAGAGTTACCTAAAAACAAGCCTAAGCTATTGGCTTTCATAATTAATAAGAAGTCTACATGTGGTTATTTGGGAACGGTTGGCAGGACACAGAGAAACTCTGCCTACACTCCTTGTGTAGCTTAGCCTGCTTTCATATACAACCTGGGACCTGCTCAGGAGTGGCATCACCTCCAGGGGACTGGGCCCTCCATTACCAATTAGTAATCCTGAAAATTCCCCCACAGAGTTGCCTACAGGCCAGTCTGATGGAAGCAACTCCTCAAGTGACATTTCCTCTTCCCAGATGATTCCAGCTTCTGTCAAATTGACAAAGAAACTAACAAGCACGGATATGGAATAGAAAAATATGTCAAAATTGTTCTCCTGAGCACTACTGTGGTAACGAGGTCTTTTTAATGTGTGGTTCGCAAATCTACTGGTTATTTGTTTAAAATGTACACACATCATTTCTGTTTGTTTTTATTTTTCGACACAGGGTTTCTCTGTGTAACAGTCCTGGCCGTCCTGGAACTCACTCTGTAGACCTGGCTGGCCTCGAACTCACTGAGATCCACCTGCCTCTGCTTCCGACATGCTGGGATTAAATGTATGTGCCACCACTGCCTGGAAATACACATCATTTTTATAAACACAAACTTTTAGAAACATTGGGGGTACTTGGCAATTTCTTTTTTAAAAATAATTTATTTAATTTTTATGTGCATTGGTGTGAGGGTGTCAGATTCCTTGGAACTTGAGTTACAGACAGTTATGAGCTACAATGTGGATGCTGGGAATTGAACCTGGATCCTCTGGAAGAATAGTCAGTGCTCTCAACTGCTGAGCCATCTCTTCAGCCCCATACTTGATCATTTCTGAGTGACAGTTGAAAGCATCTAAGATTTGACTCATGATGGCCACTGACCAATCTGAACATGCCCCAACATTAATACCACAATCGAGTTCACTGGTTTGGGAGGACCAACACTCACTTAGTGCAACAGTACTGACCACTTAGCAAGCACAGGCATACACGTTGGGCATACATTGAGCCCTAACTCAGCCCTCCAAGAATGTGGGGGGGGTCTCCTTTATTTTGATATTCAGGATCTAATCTCTCTTTCCCAGTCCATGTCTTTAATGAGAGCAACCCCAGTCCATGTACATTTGTTACAGTGCACATTTAATCGATTTCTACCAGGTTCAAAGCTACACTTCCACCTTTTTGGTTTCTTTCCCATCTCCAATCTTGTTTTTTCTGTTGTTGCTGTTGTTTCTTTTCTACATGAAGATTTTCTTTCTTTTCCACCTCCATGTTCTGTATATCATGTCTTCTTTTTAGTGCTTCTCTTCAAAACGATGGTGTCCGTATGAAGTCAGATGCTAGCTGTCGTCATACTCCCAACTTACGGGGACATATGGAAAGTCTAACTATGGTTCAAATGATACCTTTTAGTCTGGTTTTTCATATTAACTCTACAATTTAGGTATTAATTTTTTTGTTATTGTTTTGAGACAGGGTTTCTCAGTAGTGATGGAGCCAGTTCTGGAACTCACTCTGTAGACCAGGCTGGCCTCAAACTCACAGAGATCCGCTGTCTCTGCCTTCTGAGTGCTGGGATTAAAGGTGTGCTCCACCACTGCTTGGCAGGTATTAATTTTAAAATCATCAATCTTCCACTTTGCCTACGTATCTTCTTTTCTTGTGTTCCCACTCTCCTTCTGGGATCACTTTACTCTATCTTGAAGTACATCCTATAAAGTCTCCTTTAATGAAGATCTTTTGTAGTTAATTCTGTGTGTAATTTAACCAGGGAAGAATATCCAAGCTGATGTATTCTCTGCATTTTGAAGCTATTATCTCATTGTGTGTTAGCTAGTATTTCTGTTGAGACCTTAACTGCTGTAACTGTTGCTTCTAATAGGATAATTAATTGGAAGGCTGTGGTGGCTTGAATGAGAATGTCCCCCAAAGACTCAGATGTGTAAATGGTTGGGCCCCAATTAGTTGCATTGTTTGGGTAGGATTAGGAGGTGCAGCCTTGCTTGATGAGGTGTGTGACTAGGTATAGGCTTTGAGGTTTTAAAGCCATATGCTGTTCCATTTTTGCTTGGGGTTTAAGATGTAAGTCCTCGGCATTTGGCTCTGGCCTGTGCTGCCAGGCTTCCTTGCACGATGGACTCTTACCCCTCTGGAACCAGAAGCTCAAACAAACCGTTCCTTCTAATAAGCTGCCTTTGTCATGGTGTTTTATCACAGCAACAGAAAAGGAGCGAACACAGAGGTTATGAGGCTCCATCAGTTCCAAATAACAGGTTTCTACCTAAGCAGCTGAGACCCATTTAGTTCAAACAGCGACATCCCAGGCTAATTAGAAACCAGCAACTGACCTCTAGGAACTGCCCGCTACTTAAGTTCACCCAAACAAAAACTGCCAACAAAGCCCTTGCTAGGGATTTCCTCTGAAATGACCCAAATATGGCCACTCGTCTATGCTAAACTTTGTTTGGCTGCTCACACTTCCTCCGTACAAGGCCTTCCTTCCAGCAGCCCTTCACCAGGGCTCAGAGCACAGGCAGTCTGGAGCTGTTTGCCCGGGAAGGTGTGAACAGGGGCTTGGATGGGGGAATGCACCTCTGCGAGTCAGGTCTTCTTTCCACCAGGGATTTCAGGGGTGGAACCAGGTCCTTGGGCTTGTGTTCTTTTCTGTTTGGCTCTTCCTCCCCCTCAAAGTTCAGCCCTTCCTGTCGCGAGTGTGTGTGTGTGTGTGTGTGTGTGTGTGTGTGTGTGTGTGTGTGTGTGCGTGTGTGTGTGTGTGTGTGTGTGCATGTGTGTG